>BSBM01001404.1:1297500-1555000 GCA_027924585.1 Larix kaempferi | reverse complement strand
AGAGAACCAAGTTAATCATTAAAGAGAAAGAAGAACCATCCTTTAATCTTGTAGTAGCAACAACATTTGAATACAAATTGATCCTTGGTCTTAGGCTCTAAGGAGCATATCCAAAAAATATAATTCTCTCAAGGAATATGGTGATTGTCTTATTGTCAAGTTGATGAAATAAAACTTTGATATGGGTGAGTGACTCTCGCAATACAAGGCAGTTGGGTTCTAGTGCACCCAATAGGAGGGTTGACTCTCCCATCATGATGCTAGAGATATTTAAGAGTGAGTAGTCCTAAAGTTTGGCATAAAGTGGCAGTCTAGGTTCATACTATGTGGACTGGATGTAGGCTCTGTAAATCTTAACATGAATACCCTTTTTTATCACGCCTTTGGAGAGATTAGGAGCATCCACTAAAAATATACAAAGGAACCTACTCTATCAATATCAAGGTCAATGAGGTGAAGCAATAAGAGGCTCTTGCATAACAACATGAATCCATCCTACATTCTACATCATTGATCCATAGAGGAATTGAGATAAATATCTGTATATCTAAGAAGACCACTAGATTAGAGTAGCCCACCTATATGAGCCCATGTAGCATCATCATTAGATGAACTACCATTGAAGAAACAAGTGGCTATGTGCCAATTTCTACAAGAATGATAGCTATATTGAAGGACAAATATCTTGGTATGAAGATGTTTGATTAACATCATGAAAAGGACTCTCTTTATCTTATTTCAATCTACTCCCCAAAGCTATGGTCCCCAAACCTCACACCTATACAAGACAGTAAGAGCGACCATTGAGTGAAATAATTGAATCCTCAATTGAATTCCTTAAAGTTAATGTTGAAACCATTTTTTTAAAGGGTCATAAGAACCACATATCCCTTGCCCAGTATAACCTCTACTACTAGAGTCAAAGGAAAGCATGGTCCAAAGAAGAAACCACCCAAATATAAATATGAAAAGGATACCTCAACCCTCTCACCTTTATAAGTAAGAATTGCATTGCTTGCCTCCATTTAGGGACGTTAAATGCCACGAATTTTGTTTTCCCCATATTCACTTGAAGTTGATTAGTGTCAAGAAAGGAAGCTAAGGTGTAAAGTTGTCTTTGGAGGACTATCATTGAGTGGGACATGTGCGAATAATGTCATCTTCAAATAGGATAATAGATATTTAGGCTTCAAAGAGTAAGTTCCCATATATGACACCCATTTAATATAATATGATTTCCTCTTGCGCAAAGGCTTTTAGTGCAGATGTTAAACCATATTTATCTAAGGAGGATGGTACATACTTGGTTCCAATTGGAAATAGGAGGGTGGAGATTAGGTCTATCTACAGTTCTAGAAGGGGCAGGGCTAGAACCAAAAGTGCATTTGTATTATTGGATAGTCTTGGAAAGTGTTTATTACTTGTTCTCCATGCTTAATTGTAACCACATGTTGTCTATGCCTCAACAACCTATTATCTTCTTTAATTAAATGGGTTCCATGCATGAATTACGAGTTATCCATCTATCAATTTTAATAATTGTTTAGCCTCAACAACCTATTATCTTCTTTAATTAAATGGGTTCCATGCATGAATTACGAGTTATCCATCTATCAATTTTAATAATTGTTTATTTCAAATTTTAAATGACGCCCATAAAATCAATTTTGAATTTTAAGATATGAACACCTACTAATATGTAAAAAAAAACCTTATAAAAAAAACATAAAAGATTTTGCTACCATAAATTCAAATTTTCTCCATTGCGTCAATTGGTTTATGGACCTAATCTTCTTCAACAAACATAGAACCAATATTCCAGAAAACGTATATTGATGGACATCCACAGTATCTTTAAAATCATCAAACCTATAGTCAAGCAATAGTCAAGCAGGGAGATGTATGAAGTTTCCTCACGAATTGCGGAGAGAAAACGCCTTCCATCTAGGAGATGGTTCTCGGCAGGGTAGCCTGAAGGTCGCATATATCAGCTCTCATATCCCAAAATCCCACCACTAGTTCAGTCAGTTCAGCGTCGATTACCTCTTCAACCTTCATAATGTCTTTTACCACCTACCACCAAGCCTCGAACCCACAACAGAACACAACGTCGCCAAAGCAAGAGAATAGCAGGGATGGGTCCGGAAGCAGAAGAGACTGGAATTTCCAGCCCGAGAGCAAATTACTCCCAGGAATGATCAAGAAAACCGTCGAACCGGACAGGAAGAGCAAGCAGAATACCATATGTGTCCGCCGAAACAGTCTGCAGAGCCATATAACAAGCACCAAACGCCTCTTCCATCCAGACGAGGTATATACATTATAAATAATATTAAACCAAGTGAACATTGGCTTTTCCAAAGCATCATAAGCATCACTATAAAGTTTGGAGCGCTTCCTGGAGGCACTTTTGAGAAGAACCTCCTTCTGTAACTGCGCTTTTTCCCAGCTCCGCTAATTCAGAGGCTCTCTTCCTCACATGGAGCCCTTCTTCTGATTCCATTACATACTTCACGGTTCTCTTTACTTCCTCTCCGCTGACAATCCCATCTTTACCCTTGTTAACCTCCACTCCCACCTTAGCATTTTCCACCACAAGCCTTGCGTTCATCATTTGATCTCCAAACAGAGGCCAAGCAACGATCGGAACTCCGCAACACACGCTCTCCACCACCGAGTTCCAACCGCAGTGACTCACAAACGCTCCGACTGCACCGTGTGATAGAATGCCTACCTGCGGAACCCACGAAGAGACCACTATTCCTCTGTTTCCCACGCGAGACTCGAACCCCAGTGGAAGAACCGTCGAGGGATCGAATCCCTCGCTGACTACCACAGAATTCCTCAGCACCCAGAGAAACCGTTGCCCACTGCCCTCTAACCCCGTGGCGAGTTCCGTGATCTGAGAGTCCGACATGGCCGATCTGCTGCCGAAGCTCACGTACACCACCGATCTAGCGGGTTGCAAGTCCAGCCATTGCAGGCACCGCTTTGCAGTAGCATCGTCGTCTTCCTGGTCGGGGAAATATAACGGCAGCTTTAATGTATTGGAGTGCTTCTGCATCGACATCGATGGCAGAAATAGAGGTCCAATAGGATACACGGGAGGTAATTTCTCCATCACCTGTCCGCTCCGGAGGGCGTCGAGAAACGGAGCTTCGAGCTCGGAGAACGTATTGACGAAAATACCCGAAGCCTTGGGGACATTGGTACCGCCAGCCATGAAGGCTCTGTAGAAGGCGTGGCTTTTGATCTTGAGAGCTTGTGCGATCTGCGTGGTGGGCAATGGAGGGAAGCCGGGGATATCCAATATCAATTCCTCGTCACTGAAGTCGTAGCCCTGAGAGACGAAGATGGGGGCGTAGATCATAAAACCAAGCGTGAATGCTGAAGCCGTGAAGAGAACGTAATTAGGGATTTTGAGCTTGGCGGTGACCTGTAAAGTAGGAGCCATAGAGGGATCCGTGATAATGGCGGAAATTGGAGGCCGTGATGCCGAAGATTTGAGCAGATCGGTCATGAGGAGATGTTCAAGTGCGTCCATGGAGCGCCCAATGGCTTCCCACTGTGCAAAAAATGGATCTTTGCCCTCGTTTCTCTTCCCGGAAGACGAAGAAGATCGAATCTCGAGTTCAACCACGCGAATGTCGAGACCCCAAGAAGCGATGCCCTGTATGTGTGCCGTTTCAGCAGGAGAAACGTTGCCTTTGGTGGTGATAAATGTGACAGAGAAGCCGCAGTTGGCTGCTAAAACTCTTGCGAGATGCAGAAAGGGCATGCAATGGCCCATTCCAGCCGAGGGAAACATGGCCACGTGACCCTTGATCCTCATGATATCATCACCAGTAGCACCTCCTAAAGAACTATTATTACTGTTAAGTTCTGCAATCATTGCCATCTGAATAATATCTCACTCACTCAACCCAATCTTATCTCCGGCAAATCACAACACATGGAACGCTCTAGCTTCCTCAAAAGAAGAAATACTACCTTCCTGCGGCACATTGCTACTCTTCCATCATTTCGATTTTTAGGTATTCTTAAAGCGATGGCTTCGACTTCTAGGTATTTGAAAAGGGATGGCTGCATCCAAGATGTCTGTTATCATCAGAGACCAGGACATCCAAAGCAAATGGAAAACGCCAAAAGGTTTTGCAGAGTGATCCTCTGCAGGCTTGGAATTTGTATTCATATTCACCGGTCAATTTTTTTTGACGTTTCCATCAAAGATTCAGTTTAAAATTTTATTCAAGAAATGTTAGGCTGCGCACATGGAGAGAAGTGGAGCGCACATGGAGAGAAGTGGAGCGCACTCAGGGTCCGGTTTGAGTACCAATGGTAGCTCAACCTCCCTGCATAAGCATCCCGCAACAGACAAATTAAGTTTGTTACAGGGGATTTGACGTACCATGCCTCAAACCTCTGTGCAAACATTCTGGCTAACCCTCTGTACCAACATCGAGCCAAAGATATCAAAGTATGCATATCCATGCCTATTATGCATGCATGCACATGCCATGGCCTCTTAAAGGTCTCATACAGGCTTCAAATTTGAATCCTTCAATGCCCTTCAGTGCCTAATTTACTCTTAATAGAAGGGCACAACAATATTTGTCATGCAAAAAAAAAAAATGTAGTGGGCCCTTGAATAATGAAATTGATCATTATTTTGCAACTTTGCAATTGAAGGGTTGCTCCAATTTTTTCATGTCAAATTTTTAGATTGTTGAGAATGGACAATTAGGCAACAACAAAGGCAGAAGCCCAACCGAGTCCGCAACACATTCCATTAGCATTATTTATCAAAATGTAAATCATGACAAAACTTTAAAACATTTAAAATTAAGTTTAAATGTTATTGCCACATTACATGTGGCTTCTTCCAACTAGTTGGTAAATGCTCAACTCCAAACGTTGATGCTTGAGGTAAGTCTCCCCGGGGTTTTGCCTTCGGGAAAAATTCATTTGGTCCTGTCTCAAATCGTTGTGGGAGAGAGGGTTTCCCTCTTCCAATCTCTCGGTTTGTGAAACGCTTCAAGTAGCCAGAGCTATGCTCTGCTCTTCCTATCCATCCTAAATGCCGAGAATAACTAGTTGCAGAATCGTGGTTTTAGTATGGCAATGAAACGACTTCGCTTAGGTATGATTTCTACTCAATCATTTTGGTTCTATGGGTATACATTTGATTATCTCTGCGTTTATTTCTTGTTGAGAACTGAATTGTGTGGTTGTTCGTTTTAAATGTAGGTGAACACTTGGGCATTAGATTCCTCAACGTTTTAATGCCCAGTTCATCCACTGCATAGCCCGGTAAGCTCTTGGCCCCTTCTGAACCAACTTCCTCCCGTGGGAAGATGATTTCGAAAGTGCTTGACTTGAAGATGAAAATAGGAGTGTCGATTGTTCCTTTATTGAGTCCTTGCTTAGTTTATGAAGTCGCCTAGGATGGACATGTCTTCGTTTTTCAGAGGGGATACAAGGGTTTACGAATTCTATGGTTTTAAATCCATTGTAGTAGGGTTGTTCTGCTCTTATTGTGGTTTACAGTGGAATGTAAAGTCCCTTTGGGGTTTTCAAGGTTTTATATATATAAATACATGTGTTGTCTACTTGTTGAAATGAGTGTATACGACCTATGTGAGATTGTTTTCAAGCCTTTAAGGCATCTATAAAAATGGATATGATGTTTTTGGTTTCTAGTTTAAATATTTTTATTCTGAGTATATATGTCATTACAAAGTTGTTTAACCCCTGAATGAGGAGAGAACCCTTGACTTGCCCATATGACGTTAACGTTCTGTTTATCTTGACTACTAAATTTTTTGTGTATGTATATTGGTCTATTCTTGGATCGTTGATATGTCTTTAATGTGGAGTATGAGGGTTTGAAACCCTTCATCCTAGGTTGGATGTGAATGCTTATATTTATGGTTGCGTGTATTACTCAGTCTGCTCTTTGATATACGTTCAGGTATTTAATGGAAATCAATTTATGTTGTAAGTTGTTTCCTAGAGCTACCTTGGTTTAACCTCGATAAAAAGATGACCCTTGACAGTGAAGGCCTTGTATATGTTACACTTGGTTTTAAACTTGTTGGTTACGGGGTTTGATCCCTGGTTGTTATTCAGCCAAATCGTGTTTCTTGGGAAAGCATAGACCTTGTCCTTCAGGGTTCAATTACTCAAGCATGAGAAGTCGTGAACCATAGTCTGACCACATGTCATTTAAGATTTCTCGTAGTTGACTTAGTCTAACTAGATGACTGGTTGATAGTTAAAAATAAACTAAGGTTTTGTTTGTAATATTTATGAATTGTTTAAGGCCCAACCTCTTTAGTGGCTGCAAATTTTATCTCTAGACTGTTGCCCAAGGAAGTACTGTGGAACCTCCCTATTATTGCAGGGAGGTTTATCGTACACCATGAACCACCTCTGCATCCAATTGTCCCTCCATGGTTGGTAATGAAACCAATCCATGCAGACACGTGGCTTTCTAGTGTTGGGTGGTTGTTGTGTTCTTGGATCGGCGGACACACTGTATAATTGGGCCTTTGTAATATTCAAATATTTTATTGCTTCCTTGAAAATTCCCGTGGAGTAATACTCCCGCATCCTAGCCTTATATTTAGTCATGTCGATTAATTGGCGATGTGCATGGATGAGGGAGTCAATTGAGCTCTCAATTGATGTGGCAAGACACACACGAGATGGTTCCCCCGTGTTTCTTAGTTTTCTAGTGTGCACTCTCATTTCATTTACATAATGGTTAAGGTCATCTTGTTCAACATTTGGTTGGGGGTTTTGGTTTTCTTCGGCATTTGGATTTTGTTGACGGTTTTCTTCGGCATTGGGTCCAAGGTTTGAGTTTTCTTGTGTTCCACCAGACTTCGGGTTAATATTTTGTTCACTCATTGTCTCGGTTTACAATCTGCAATTGAGAATTGGCCCATTGTTTTAAAAATTTGGGAATTATTAACAATTTAATAAACAAAAAAAATTAAAAAATTGACACAAAGAATGAATAAAATGACAAAAAAATTCGAAATTACATATCCAATCGACGTGTTGATGAATTGGTGGATCGAATTGGTGGGTTTTGGAGTGCAAATGGCTTCTTATGGTGGTTGTAGTCACGCGCATGCGGAGGTGAAAGTCGAACTCGACTCCAATGACAAGAATGGGGAATTCAGCTCTGTTTTGTTTTTTAATAGGAGCGCGTGCGCGCCCCTAAGCTCGCACGCGCCAGGCACACGCATGTGCCTCGGTTTGGTACCGAACCTAGCAGCGCATGCGCGCAGTTGCTTTATTCCGGCTAGAGCGTCCTCATTGCAACGGTTTTGGGGAGCAACTTTGTGCTTCCGCCCACCAGTATAGGCCACTGCGATATTTCAGTACTAGGTGCCATTCGGAGTCCTTGATACCCAGCTTTGTGCGCAAGGTATGAAAATTGTTTGTGTACCCCAACACTGTTTGGTCCCTCTATTGACGCAAAATGTTCCATTTTGTGTACTGGTTATCATAGTTTCCCATAGGGTAATAATGTTCCTTAACGACATCTATGAAAGAGGCCCAAGTGGGATTGGCCTCGAACAATCCAGACTCGTCTGATGCGTTTTTCTCACAATAAGTTTCCCACCAATTTTTGACATGGGGGACAACCTTGAGGAGCGCAAAGGTAATCTTTTCCTTGTCGGAAAAATTGTGGACAGAGAAATATCCTTCCAGTAGATTCAACCAATTTTCCAGGGCATCAACATCGATCTGGCCTTCAAATAAAGGGATATCAAAATTAACTTGTACCTTGAAGGGAGTCACATCTCCGAAACGACTGCTTGTTGAAGGTGTATATGTCGTCGTCGATATGCATCGAAGGATTTGGACGAAATTATCCATCATCTCGTTCCTCTGTCGCGCAAGGGCTTCCTCGAGCAACAACTTGATAGGATCTCTTGCTCCGTCGTCTCTCTTTTCTTTCGCCATGGGAGGCCGTTTGGGGTGCTCGGTAACCCGTTGGAAAGGTCTATTCGAGATTTACATATTTTGACTAGAACCAAATGTGCTGTCAACAACTCCTCTTCCCTCCAAATCGCCAAAAAAGGTCGTTTAGGGCCTCAAAACGGCCCCAGAAGTTTAGGACCCGAAAAACCATAGAAAAATTACTAGGAAATTGTCGAAATGGGAAACTGTTTTGACCCTGTGGAATAGGTGGGTGGCCACTGATATCCATCTGGATCATATATGTATATCTAAGAAGACCACTCTTAGAGTATCCCACCTATATGAGCCTATGTAGCATCATCATTAGATGAAATATCATTGAAGAAACAAGTGGCTATGTGCCAATTTCTACAAGAATGATAGTTATATGAAGGACAAATATCTTGGTATGAAGATGTTTCATTAACATCATTGCAATGAATCTTTCTATCTTATTTCAATCTACCCCCCAAAGATATGGTCCCCAAACCTCACACCTATACAAGAAGGTAAGAGCAATCATTGAGTGAAATAATTGAATTCTTTAAAGTTAATGTTGAAACCATTTTTTTAAAGGGTGATAAGAGCCACATATCCCTTGCTTAGTGTAACCTCTACTACTAGATTCAAAGGAAAGCATGGTCCAAAGAAGAAAACACTCAAATATAGATATGAAAAGGATACCTCAACCCTCTCACCTTTATAAGTAAGAATCACATTGCTTTCCTCCATTTAGGGACGTTAAATGCCATGACTTTTGTTTTCCCCAAATTAACTTGAAGTTGATTAGTGTCAAGAAAGGAAGCTAAGATGTGAAGTTGTATTTGGAGGACTCTCGTTGAGTGGGACATGTGCGAATAATGTCATCTTCAAATGGGAGAATAGATATAGAGGCTTCAAAGAGTAAGTGCCCATATATGACACCCATTGAATATAATATGACTTCTTCTTGCGCAAAGGATTTTAGTGCAGATGTGAAACCATATTTATCTAAGGGGGATGGTACATACTTGGTTCCAATTGGAAATAGGAGGGTGGAGCTTAGGTCTATCTTGGTCTAGACAATTCTGGAAGGGGAAGGGCTAGAACCAAAAGTGCATTTGTCTTCCCCAAGCCCATCATTAGCTTGTGATTTGATTAATCTAAGAGTTTTAGGACCTCAACTAAATTATCCTTCTTTGTATTAACTTCTCATATAGTACTTTGGACGTCCTTCGTGTCACTAATCCTTGTTTGTATCTTTCCAACAATGGTCTCGTAATATATAATCAAAAGTGAGACCACGAAGGATGGAAACCCAAATCTTTAAGCCTATCAATGAACATGAACATTGTTGTCAAGGAATTATGTCAAATGCTTTGTGAAAATCCATGAAAAGAAAATATACAATATGCATGTTTAATAAAACTTCCTCGATGATAGAAGTCAAAATAAATATATGATAGTTGATACAATGACTCCTTTTGAACCTTGTTTGTCCTTTGGTCCTTAGCGTGTCTTTATCTTTGCCCCTTTAGAGATGCCACTATTTTAAAAAATAGAATGCCATGGATCACTATGTAGTTAAACTTCTAACGCTAATCAACCATACTAGTCCAATATTATGCAAATGGGATGGAAAATCTAGACCATATATATAAATAAAATGAAAGATATAGGAGGTAAAAAGGCTTGGATCGCCATGCAATTAAACTTCCAAACTGAACAATAAAATATGTAAATGAGATAGAAAATATAAAATGCAAATGAGTTTGTCTAAGAGTTTCAAGAAAGTGGAAAGAGGATCACCATGAAACATTTGGGATTTCTTCGGTTATAACTTAAATATGTCATGTATAATTACGCTTGTTTGGAGCATTAAGTACACCAAAAGCATAGTTCTATTAATTTCGTAATAATATCCATGACATTTGGTTAACTCATTTTTATATATGTGAATTTATGAGTCAAATTTGATCTTATTAATTATTATAAAATTATAAAGTTACATAAAATATAAAATTTAAAGATTAATTTCAATGTGTTTTTAATTTTGTTTAAAACCAAATATGATGATACTATATTTAATGGTTTGTTTAATTAGACACTAATGGTTAGAAATATATATAAATAATAATAATATTTTAATTAACAAATATGGATAAATTTATATTAAAAAGCTATTGAAAATAGTTATCCTCGAATATAAACATAAAAACAAAATATTTAGTAAAATTTGAAAACAAAACTATACATGAAACTTTATACATTTTCTACTACCTACGAACTAGCACAATCACTTAACTTGTAGTCAGTGAACATCAATAGGTCACAAGTTAAGTGCCATGAAGAAAGTGTCTATTACTTGTTCTCCATGCTTGATTGTAATCACATGTTGTCTATGCCTCAACGACCTATTATCTTCTTTAATTAAATGGATTCCATGCATGAATTACGAGTTATCCATTTATCAATTTTAATAATTGTTTATTTCGAATTTTGAATGACGCTCATAAAATCAATCTAGAGAATACACTTATCCAATCTAGAAAAAACATAGATGATATTCCACCCCAAATTTTAAGATATGAACACCTACTGATATGTAAAAAATAATTATATAAAAAACATAAAAGATTTTGCTACTCTAAATTCAAATTTTCTCCATTGCGTCAAAATGGGTTTATGGACCTAATCTTCTTCAACAAACATAGAACCAATAGTTCAGAAAACATATATTGATGGACATCCATAGTATCTTTAAAATCAGGGAGATGTATGAAGTTACAATTAACTTATACACAGAGAGGCAAAAGAGGAGTAGAGCACAAAGGCTCGCTCTCATACACAAAGGAATGGCCAAACCAATTCAATTAACTATTGAAATGAGATTACAATATATAGGTGTAGATAGTCACAACAAACCAAACCATATATCCATGAAGTGTGGATCTCAAACCTCTACATGCTAAATAAAGAGAAGACACATCAACCCAATCCCAATCAACCTGCCTATCATTTCTACATTATTCCAACATACCCCCTTAATGTAGAAATGGATTTTCTACAACACTAAATTTTTGCCTAATGATCTCAAAGTGAATCTTGCCAATAGGTTTTGTAAATATATCAGCGACATTATCACTTGTGTTACAATACATAAGTTTAATTTCCTTAGCTTCAATCTTTTCTCTAACAAAGTGATGTTGCAGCTCAATGTGTTTTGTCCTTGCATGATAAACTGGGTTGTGTGCCAGCTTGACTGCACTTTGATTGTCACAATGTACTTTTGTGGGTTCTCTTTGATTTTCTCCAACATATTCAACAATCCTCCTCAACCAGACAGCTTCACATGTAGCACTGGAGATAGCTTTATATTCAGCTTCTATGGATGATAGAGAAACAGTTGGTTGTTTCTTGCTGCTCCATGATACGACCCCGGATCCAATGTTGAATGCATATCCGGATCAGTGCTATTCACGATCGTCCAGCCACCGAATAATTCAAGAACAATCTGCAACTTGAATTTCCAGTTGACATAGTTCTCTCCATTCAATTTGGAGGCCTCATTGATGTATGTATCAGCCAACGGTTCTTGGGAGGAAGCGACCATTTCACCTAATCTTCACGCGGGTAGATATTACACAGGCAAGACACAGCAAAACACCTTGATGGGCAGCACCCCCACGGTAGTCCTGGGCACGAAAAATGTGTTAAGTCCAATACCGAGGTACCGCGCCCTAGCAGACTCGCAGCTCGTGATAGTGCAGGGGTACCGCGCCCTAGCAGTCTTTCAGCCCGCGGTAGTGCAGTATTCCCGAAGTGCCGTGCCCTAGCAGACTCGTAGATTGCGGTAGTGTAGCAGTACCGCACCCTAGTAGGCTCGAGGCTCGCGGTAGTCTGAGTTCACGGGTTCTTTTCCTTCCTGAGAGCAACGACTTCCTCTTTGGGGGCTCCTCTGTGATCTCTGGATCCTCAAGCTTCACGCTTCACCGACACTCGACTTCTCACAATTTAGGTAGCGAACTCCTCTTTCTATTCAACAGACCATTGGATTCAACGGATTCACGGTTCACCTCTGCAACAATTCGAATGGTGGCACAACACGGATAGCATTTTCACTTTGGATGACAGCGACTTCTTCCTTAGTTAGTGCACATGGATTCACACACTGGACTCTCCTTTGACAGCTCAAATGAAAGCAACAATACACCATGACTCCTCTTCAGTGAATTCAGGCACACTCCAGGTGAGCAGAGAAGGAATTTGACGGCTGAGATAACAACAGCAATGGGAAAATTTACTTCCTTGCAGATCGTGAAGGGTGTCAATATCGGTGGCTCCACATCCACACTGTTCTCACATCTTTCACAGCCCCAAAAAAAAAAATCACAGAGATAACTGGCTCCCACAACAGGCCGCAATGGCTGTGATACTAAATTAACTTATACATAGAGAGGCAAAAGAGGAGTAGAGCACAAAGGCTCGCTCTCATACACAAAGGAATGGCCAAACCAATTCAATTAACCATTGAAATGAGATTAAAATATATAGGTGTAGATAGTCACAACAAACCAAACCATAGATCCATGAAGTGTGGATCTCAAACCTCTACATGCTAAATATAGAGAAGACACATCAACCCAATCCCAATCAACCTGCCTATCATTTCTACATTATTCAACAGTTACCTCATGAATTGCGGAGAAAATGCTTTCCATCTAGGAGTTGGTTCTCGGCAGGGTAGCCTGAAGGTCTCGCATATATCAGCTCTCATATACCAAAATCCCACCACTAGTTTAGTCAGTTCAACGGTGATCACCTCTTCAACCTTCATAATGTCTTTTACCACCTACCACCAAGCCTCGAACCCACACCAGAACACAACGTCGCCAAAGCAAGAGAATAGCAGGAATGGGTCTGGAAGCAGAAGAGACTGGAATTTCCAGCCCGAGAGCAAATTATTCCCAGGAATGATCAAGAAAACGGTCGAACAGGATAGGAAGAGCAAACAGAATACCATATGTGTCCACCGAAACAGTCTGCAGAGCCATATAACAAGCACCAAACGCATCCTCCATTAAGATGAGGTATATACATTATAAATAATATTAAACTAAGTGAACATTGGCTTTTCCAAAGCATCATAAGTATCACTATAAAGTTTTGAGTGCTTCCTGGAGGCACTTTTGAGAAGAACCTCCTTTGTAACTGCGCTTTTTCCCAGCTCCGCTAATTCAGAGGCTCTCTTCCATCACCTGTCCGCTCCGGAGGGCGTCGAGAAACAGAGCTTCGAGCTCAGAGAACGTATTGACGAGAATATCCGAAGCCTTGGGGACATTGGTGCTGCTAGCCATGAAGGCTTTGTAGAAGGCGTGGCGTTTGCTCTTGAGAGCTTGTGCTATCTGCGTGGTGGGCAATGGAGGGAAGCCGGGGATATCCAATATCAATTCCTCGTCACTAAAGTCGTAGCCTTGAGAGACGAAGATGGGGGCGTAGAGCATAAAACCAAGCGTGAATGCTGAAGCCGTGAAGAGAACATAATTGGGGAGTTTGAGCTTGGCGGTGACCTGTAAAGTAGTTGGAGTCATCGAGGGATCCATGATAATGGCAGAAATTGGAGGCCGTGATGCCGAGTATTTGAGCAGATCGGTCATGAGGAGATGTTCAAATGCGTCCATGGAGCGTCGAATGGCTTACCACTGTGCAAAAAATGGATCTTCGCCCTCGTTTCTCTTCCCGGAAGACGAAGAAGATCGAATATCGAGCTCAACCATGCAAATGTCGAGACCCGAAGAGGCGATGCCCTGTATGTGTGCCGTTTCAGCAGGAGAAACATTGCCTTTGGTGGCGATAAATGTGATGGAGAAGCCGCAGTTGGCTGCTAAAACTCTTGCGAGATGTAGAAAGGGCATGCAATGACCCATTCCAGCCGAGGGAAACATGGTCACGTGACCCTTGATCCTCATATCATCACCAGTAGCACCTCCTAAAGAACTATTATTACTGTTAAGTTCTGCAATCATGGCCATCTGAATAATATCTCACTCACTCAACCCAATCTTATCTCCGGCAAATCACAACACATGGAACGCTCTAGCTTCCTCAAAAGAGGAAATACTACCTTCCTGCAGCACATTGCTAGGGGAGGGATGCTAGTAATTGGACACCCCTCGTGGCTCCCTCCCGCACGCCACGCTGGCACCTCGACACGTGGCCTGATCGGGCCCAGCTGGAAGCACCACGAGTCGTGTTTGTTGATGTCATTAAAGCGCACTTTAATGTGGCCTTTTTTCCTTTTCGCCGGTGCTTTTCCCGCAATTGGTATTTCATCCTGTCTATTCTTGCTCGGGGCCTGTCCGTGGCCGCTCCGCCACCCCCGTCCTTGTTCGTTCCTGCTCCGGTTATTGAACACTACGTCTCTGGTTCTACAACTGTGCTGTTGTTGTTTTGTGATGTGGCGGATGGGTGGTGTGTTTCGCTCCGACCGATGGCGTTCGTTGCTATGGTTTGAGATGTCCACTGGTTCTCTCGACATTGACTTGGTTATGATGCAAGCGGCTCACAATATTCCCATGGACTCGTCTGCAGCGGACCCCGTTGGAGGGTTTCGTCGGTTCAGTGGTGGTGTTGTTGGGTTCCTGTTCGAATGGTTTCGTTGGTCCCTTCCTCTTCATGGCGGTGGCTGGTCCCTTCCTGCTCGCGGTGTTGGCGAAGGCTGTTCCTGCTCACACTTCTTTGGTGGCGTTGCCGCTGGCGCTGGTAGGCTTCGTCGGTTTGGTGGTGGTGTTGTTGGGTTCCTGCTCGGGTGGTGTAGCTGGTCCCTTCCTCTTCACGGCGATGGCTGGTCCCTTCTTGCTCACGGTGTTGGCGAAGGCTGTTCCTGTTCGCACTTCTTCGGTGGCGCTGGCACTGGTAGGTTTCCTACCAGCCACTCCTGCATCAGTGTTTTTCAACACTCTCAACCTTCTGGTGATTTTGTGGACCATTTGGGTTTTTATGTGGCATTAGGTGTTTAATTTGTTTATGCTGCAGCAGGGTTTAGGAATGGTTTATGATGTAGTAGGGTTTATGAATGGTTTATTGTGCTCCTATTAATTTGTTTATGAATGGTTTACGAATGTAGTAGGGTTTATGAATGTTCTAGTGTTTCGGTTTCGGCTGAATTATCTAAGGTTCTATGGTTTACGTTGCAATCATAGTTTTGGGTGAATTATTGAAGGTTCTGTGGTTAATGTTGAAGCTGTGTTTAAATTTTTTTTAGGGTGTAGGAATGAAGGTTGTGTTGCAGCTGCGGTTAAATTTTTTTTAGGGTTTATGTTGCAATCATAGTTTGGGCAGAATTATTGCAGGTTCTATGGTTTGTGTTGCAGCAGTTTCTATGGTCTGTGTTGCAGCAGGGTTTGTAAATTTTTTAGGGTTTATGTATTTAGTTTGTCGTTTGTTTACGTTGCAATTAGCGTTTGGGCCGAATTATTGAAGGTTCTATGGTTTAGGTTGTAGTAGGGTTTATAAAGTTGTTGGGGTTTATGAATTTGGTCTGTTGAATGGTTTATGTTGCAATAATCGTTTGGCCTGAGTTATTGAAGGTTCTATGCTTTATGTTGCAGCAGGGTTTGTAAACTTTTTAAGGTTTATGAATTTAGTTTGATGTTTGTTATGTTGCAATCATAGTGTGGGATGAATTATTGAGGGTTCTATGGTTTATGTTGCAGCCAGGTTTGTAATTTTTTTAGGGTTTATGAATTTAGTTTGTTGTTTTTTAATGTTGCAATCATAGTTTCGGCCGAATTATTGAAGGCTCTATGGTTAATTTTGCAGCAGTGTTTATAATTTTAATTGGGGTTTATGAATTTCGTTTGTTGTTGGTTTATGTTGCAATCATAGTTTGGGATGAATTATTGAAGGTTCTATGGTTTATGCTGCCTTATGTTGCAGTAGGGTTTGTAAATTTTTTGGGGTTTATGATTTTAGTTTGTTGCTGGTTTATGTTGCAATCATAGTTTGGCCTGAATTATCTATCTTCTATGGTTTATGTTGCAGCAGGGTTTGTAAATTTTTTAGGGTTTATGAATTTAGTTTGTTGTTTGTTACGTCACAATCATAGTTTGGGCTGAATTATTGAGGGTTCTATGGTTTATGTTGCAAACGGGTTTGTAATTTTTTTAGGGTTTATGAATTTAGTTTGTTGTTTGTTAATGTTGCAATCATAGTTTCAGCCGAATTATTGAAGGCTCTATGGTTAATGTTGCAGCAGTGTTTATAATTTTATTGGGGTTTATGAATTTCATTTGTTGCTTGTTTATGTTGCAATCATAGTTTGGGATGAATTATTGAAGGTTCTATGGTTTATGATTTTAGTTTGTTGCTGGTTTATGTTGCAGCAGTGTCCCTAAATTTTATCTGGGTTATGAATTTAGTTTGTTGTTGGTTTTTGTCGCAGTAGAATGGTAATAGTTAAAAGGCAAAACTGCATCATACAGGGGATGGATGCCAGTTGACAACAGTGACTTTTCCATTGTCTCATCTTATTGGAAGAATACCCATAATTCAGTTGTTGATATCAGCAAGTTTGCCAAATTGGCCATTGTTGATGCATTTTACAAGCGATCTACTCCATCTTATGATCTGCTGTTGTTGATGCAGTTTACAAGTTGTATGCTATTGTTAAATTACAAGTGTATGATGTATTTTTTACTTTTACCTATTAACATGAAGTGATCTGCTGCATCTTATCAGTCCATTGCTTGTATTATGGGCCAATAACTTGCATTATGGGCAAAATAGAAGAAGTTAAATTAGTTGTTGCATTATGGGAAAAATAGAAGAAGGTAAATTAGTTGTTGCATTATGGGCATTTATATAGACATAGTTTTATTAAACAGTTTGTTGGCTTGATTACTGTTGTTTGTTGTTCTAGCCTTCAAAAGGGTATTGAATTTGTTTATAGGAATGTACATACATTGGATCTAATTTAGGCTTGTTATGTTGATTAGTATGATACTGTATTAAGGTGTAATAAGTCATGCATGAGAGCCCTCCATGGAACATTCCTTATAGAAGCATTATTAATAATAGGAGAGAAATATGGACCATGTTGCAGTACAGTTAGCATCGAATGGATGGGTATCACACCCATGCAATGGTTCAACCCCATTCCTAACTGCTAGTTTAAGGAATATAGGGGTCAAGAGTTGTAAACCATAGAACCAACTGCAACATAAACCATAGAACCTTCAATAATTCAGCCCAAACTATGAAACTTCAATAAACCTTAGACCCTGCTACAACATAAACCATAGCCCACGATATCATCTAGGATGAAGCTATTATAGTGGTCTTGGGATTCTTCTATCTCCCTTTGAATTTTGGGCATATGGTTGTAATTCAACCCAAACGACTGCAACATAAACCATAGACCCTACTGCAGCATAAACCATAGAATCTTCAATAATTTAGCCCAAACTATGAAACTTCAATAAACCTTAGCAACATAAACCATAGCCCACGATATCATCCAAGATGAAGCTATCATAGTGGTCTTGGGATTCTTCTATCTCCCTTTGAATTTTGGGCATATGGTTGTAATCCCATATGGTTGTAATTCAGCCCAAACGACTGCAACATAAACCATAGACCCTACTGCAGCATAAACCATAGAACCTTCAATAATTCAGCCCAAACTCCTGCAACATAAACCATAGACCCTACTGCAGAGGATACCATAGAACCTTCAATAATTCAACCCATACTACTGCAACATAAGCCATGGACCCTACTGCAGCATAAACCCTAAAACCTTCAATAATTCAACCCATACTACTGCAACATAAGCCATAGACCCTACTGCAGCATAAATCCTAGAACCTTCAATAATTCAACCCAAACTATGATTGCAACATAAACCAACAAAAAACTAAATTCATAATCCCTAAAAAATGTTAATGAAATGTTTAATTGGAGAACATTACAGCTTGTTGTTGAAATGATGAAATTGTATATTAAACCTTATGATAAACCCCTGATTACAATGCCGCAAACATCAGGGAATGATATGACCTAGGATTGTAACCAAAAATGTCTAGGATTGTATACAAAATGGCCATGTTGCAGTAGTTAGACCCAATGATTACAAAATCCACAATGCAATGTGGTCACAACAAAAACTTTGGCATCCCTATATGACACTCCTATGCTTGATGTCGTCCAAGATCTTCACTGCCCAATATTGTTGAGTTTCCTGCTTGAGCCAGGTTGGTTGGCATAGCTAACAATGGCTGATTAGGTTGTGGCTGGTTGCTTCCATATGATATCCAATTTGCTTCTTGTAGCCATGGAGGAATTGAGTATCCACAGTGCACACTTGTGCTATTAACCCCTGCATTAGGTTGAGCCCCCCGATAATCATACATATGTCTGACACCTGCACTGGCAGGAGGGAATAAAGTGGGCATGCGCACTTGTTGATAGCGGGGGACTTGGATGGTTAGGATGCCTTGGAAACATGGAGTATTATCTGCAAGATGTTCCAATGTGTTTGGCATCATCCTACTCCCCTCCACTATGTTTGCATCAATGACAGAACTTTCTTCCACCCCTTGTTCTTTTTGAAGCAATTGTTGAGCCTTTCTCAATTCCTTTTCATGCCTTGCCATTTGTTTTTGATGAGCCTTTTCTTGTCTTTCTTTCTCTCTTTCAAGCCTCTCCTGTGCTCTAATTTATGCTGCAGCAATCCTTGCAGCCTTCTTTTCTTTAGCTAAGTCCCTCTTTTTCTGCTTTAAATCCTGGATTTCAAGTTTCCTATGCTCAGACTCAACCAATAGTTTAATATAGTCCTCTGAGGTGAGTAACTGTGAACTTCAGCATAGACGAAGATTGTCTGCTGTAAATTGCCTTCTTTTTGCTGACACTCTCTTTACTGGTAGCTTTAGAAACCGACCAAGCAACTGGCCCTTCTTTGACACTTGCTGCTCCTTGCTTGACTCTTGCCTTTCAATATTTGGGTCAATGTTCTCCTACTCTATCTGAACCATATTGTCCTCTTCAGCTGGAACCTCGTTGTGGACACTATCTTCTTCCAGGTTTCCATTGTCCACAAAATAATGAACAATTTCTTCTTCCAATTCTCTGGGATGTGAAGGCATGTTCATGCTTTCTTCATTTGTCCTTGAGACAATATTTTTGTCCAAATTCATCATGGCTTCTACCAGCCATGATGGTGGGGTAACCTGGCTTGGCAAAGTCAATTATCCATTGCTGCTTCCTGGTGCATGGTCAACGTTTTCATTGACATGAACAGAAGCAGAAGTTGCAACTGTTTCATGCATAGAGACATTAAAAAGATTAGGAGCAGAAGTTGCAGCTGTCTCAGTTGGTGTAACAACCTCCATGTTACTGTCAATTGGTTCATTGCTATATTGTGTTTCACTTACCTGTTCTTCTTCATCACCACAGTATGGTCCTCCTTGAGAGAGGGATATCATATTATCAGCAGCAACAACGTCTTCCTCTACCTCCACATCTTACCTCCACCCCTGGATTCTGTGCCATCCACGAAGCTCGCTCACCCCTGAAATAGTTCTTGAAAGGCCCGAACACACTGACATCTAGGGGTTGTAATATGTGAGTGGTATGAGCAGGCAGCGTCAACAGGTTGATGCCCAAATTGTTAGCCTCCTCGATTGTTTGCACAATAATGTGGCTTCCATGACCATCTAAAACCAGCAGGTGTCTATTTATAGGTGAGACACTTCCTGGTATAGATGCAGCAAAGTGAGTAAGCCAATTCAAAAAGAGTTCTTTGGTCATCCAAGCATGGGGATGTGCAGCCATGCATGCACCTGGTTCACAATTCTGTATATAGTTTTTGAGTTGAGTTTTACCTTTAAATAGATAAAATCCAAGGATTGAAGCACCAATTGCATTGACACAACATATAATAGTGATCCACTCCTTGCTCCTAGGAAAAATCTTTGGCACATTACGACTACCTCTCTTGGCAATTACACGCATGCCACAGTTCCTTCCTTCTTGTAAACCTGTTTCATCACAGTTCCATATATGGTCTAGAGCATACCCATGGTTCTCATATGCACTATAAAGGGTGGCATAGAACTTAGTCAGAATCGCAGGCCATATATTTAGAGCCCTGTCTCTATCTAGGCCCTCAGTTGTACGCAACACAAGGTCTGGATGCCTTTTTTTAAACCCAAACCACCATGACTTACCAGGAAACCCATCTTTGAAGGGGTTTGGCCTCCCTTGACAGATTTGAGCTACTGTGGATTTTAGCTGTATTATCTCTATCCCATGTCCCATTTCAGCCATCTCCTTACACCACTGAACCACCTCGGCCTCCTCCTCTTCACTGATAATTGTAACAGGCCCTCTGCGCTTTGTATGTGTGAGCCCATTTATCCAATAATGTACTGAAGAGGTAGAAACTCCATGTTTTTTAGCAGCAACACGAATGGAATATCCATTGAACTCTATATCATCAATAGCAGCTAGCATGTCTTCTTTTGTCCAGCCTCTTATTGCACTGATATTGGTGACTGGACTTGTTCCTTGAACTGTGGTTGGAAGTGACTGTGTGGTTGGTGGTGGGACAACAATGTCCTCTTCCACCACATTGTCATTCTCAACAACATTGCTGGGAGCATTGTTGGCATTTGAATGATCGACCCTCTCCTCGTCCGATGAGGTGCAGCATAGCTGGGCACCCCTACTCAGTCGACGACTTGTTCTCCTTGCATTGGTGACTCTTGCCATGCCTACAACAACCTGCACATTTAGAAGGGAGGCTGATTATGTAGAAGAAACTGGAAGTTGATTATAATAGAAATGTAAATAACAGAAATTGAAATAACATTGCAAGGGAAGTTGGTTATATAGAAGGAAACTGGAAGTTGATTATAACAGAAACATGAATAAGATAACTGGAAATAACATAAACATAAACATAAATAACATAAACAGTAACCTGAATCTACTGTGCACACACTTTTGCTGGTATGCCTCCACTGTGCACACACTTCTGATGGTATGCCTCCACTGTGCACACACTTTGTTGTTCAAATTTCTGAAATGCAACTGTGTACACACTTTGCAGGTCGAATTTATGAAATGCATCTTCATAAGTGTTGTGGTTCATTTATAGTTGTTTGCTATTGAATTGGGTTGGTAAGAAGGTTGCACATGGATTGCAATCTCTCAAATTTCAATGTGTGTTGTGGATTGATTTGAAAGTGATCCAATGGCTGGGAGCTTGTCATTGTGGATCCCTATGCCTTCATCTGTTTCATGATCTTTGTGCTTCCATCTGTTTAATGGGTGCATTTAATGGGTAGGTGTCATTTATTGAATACAGTGGGTTGGAATGTTGAACAATCTTGCAGTTATGGCTGACACTATCTTTTCTGATGCTTGAATAGGTTTCAATGAATGTTTGAACATGTTTTAATGAATGCTGGAATATTTAGGCTCCAATAGATATTCGTGGGTCCTCCTTTGATAGGTACCTTGCAGTAGGTGGCAAAAACGAGTTGGGTTATTTAGCTGTTCATGTACTTTTGGATCCCTGAGCAGATCTGTACTTGGTTGGGACAAGATGTTTTGTACATTTTGTCATATAAAGACTATTTATTGACACCTATTGGCCCAGTCAGTTAATGGGCAATTTTTGGACATAATTTAAATATTTTCTGCACTTAATATAGAATATGTATGTTTAATTTATGGGTTTATTTGTGTCAATATATGGTGGTTGTGTGGGACCAGTACTATGACAACTACTGGTCCCTGTTCAAGAATAGACAACTCTCCCCTACTCTTCCATCATTTCGACTTTTAGGTTATTCTTAAAAGAAAAAAGTCATTGATTTTATCAAAATGTGTGAGTCTCTTTCTCAATGTGTGCAGATTGACAATCAACACAAATATCCCATGAATTCAATGAAACATTATATTATATACTCTCCATGTTTTTAATAAATAGATTGAATAATTCGTTCATTAAGGTATTTTTGTTTTTAAAAACTTTTTATATGGTATGGTCTGTATTAACTTATGTAGAGTTACTCTTGCCTTATGTCATATCTGTACAAAATTATATATATTTTCAAGGGATCACTTCTTTTTTAAAAAAATATGGTGCTTTCAGCTGTATATCACATCATGACAGCTTTATATCATATCATGTACTAACCAGCAGGGAACTTGCTTTGACGTTGTTATTATGTACCTGCTCTAGCAGGTATATATAGTTATCGCGATTTGCGCCATTATTTCACGAATCACTTCCTAGTTAAATTTTTAATTTGATAATGTTTACTATAGTCTGAAATAGTTAATATTAAATTGAATTTTAAAGATATATAACTATTTGAATGTTGATTGGTTAATTTTAATGATGTAAGCCTTGGGTTTTGGTTCCCATGCATGGGCGGCGAAGGTAAACCCAAGCAACGTTCAAATTTGAACCTTTCCTAGAAGTGTAAAGTTAAAATTGCCTTTCAAAAAAAAATTAAAATCTGAATTTTATCTTTCCAATAGGAAGGACATAATTTATATCAACATTTCAAAAGAGGGGCAACATTTGAAATTACCTATCCATATAAATTTCATTTTCTATGTTGAAATTCCTATGCTATAAAATTCGATTCGTCATTCAAAATATTGGAAATATCATAAATTATAATCATTCACTCACTCATGTCATGCACTCACTACTTAGCTTTGCAAGGTAACGAGTGATGACTGACGACTACGAGGTACTAGCCACTGGGATTTGACTCTGAATCCCGAGTCACTTCGGGCTGAGATCTAAGGTGTGACAATGTGTCAATGAATATGGCTGTAACAATAGACAACCACTACAAGGCCCAAAACAAGGCCGAAACATTGTGCCTACTACCTATGTCAACTTGGCTACCAATGTCCACTCGTTTTTCGTCAAAATGAAATTCAAATTGCCTCTTTGATGAGTCCTCCTCTACAAGACTTCATTTGTTGCATGAATGTCAGAGACTCATGACAACTCTAAACAACACTCAATGACATGCAACTACAAATAATGTCATGCAACTAGAACCACAAACCAAGCAAAGGTTGATTTATGCATTGATATAGAGAGGTGGCACTAGGCACACAATATGGAGAAACAATGAGTTAGAAAAACATTTGGACCAAAGTACCACAATGGTTATTAATAAAATTAAAAAAAAACATTTTTTGGCTCAGGAATTGTCCTCAATTTGATGGGTGGCATGATCATGATCATGTAATCTCCCTTCGTCCTCCCAAACATATGTGGTTTATCACCACATTTCTCTTTGACACTCGCTACCAAAATACGTATAAAAATAACATGTATTTACATCCTCTTCCATTTAAATCATCATCGCATAGTCATAAATAAGGATTATTAGCCATGCACATCCTCACCTTATAATATCAATTGGGTCAAGGCACAGAGACAACCATAAATTATCAAATGTGTCAAGACGCAAAGAGTAAGAGACAACTATAAGTAAGTCTTATATTAAATTTACCATATAAGTCTTTAATTGACACTATCATCTGAGATTTGACACGTTGGATTGTTGTGATCTTCTTATCACTCCTTACCAATGTGATTGTAAGGCTTCTTTGACGGTGAAGTCCATAATTTTAAGTCTTCTTCTTCATTCTCATGCCTCTTGGTAAGACAATAAGGAGGGCAGTGGCCCGCATCAACATGGAAAACAATTTCGACATAGAGGTAGATACATTAATTCTTTCATTAAATAACTTAAATTTTATGCCAATGACTATGAATTCACCGAATCGTGGATTGGTAAAAAAGCACATCAAATTTTAGAACCTTGAGCTTTTAATTACTCATGTATCTAGAATTTTCGCAAATCGAGCCATTAACAAACTTCTTTTATTGTTCTAGTTCAATTTAAAAGGTAGATTACCAAGACTCAAACATGCAGCGAGTCGCAAGGCTTCAGTTGAATTAGGCTTGATTCGATTTCCCCTCCATCCCATACCTGTATGTTGTCATGACAAGTCTTGAACAACAAAATTTGATGCCCAGGCCCCTATGATGCTAGCGTTGCTAACTTGCTTGGTATGGAGGATTTTTTTTAAATGTTTTTTTGAGCTATGTATTATTTTTTCTTAGGCGCCTAATGTCCACCATTCTTACATCTCTCAAGCTTGGATGATTGCCCTATCTCTGGTTTGAATTAAGGTTTTGGTTGGTTTTATATGTATATTTTGGTTGTAGGTATCTTATAGCCTCGTTTTGCTTAGTGGAGTTGTTTTTGTACATAGTTATCAATAAGTAATTTTCTCATGGTTCTAGTTTTATTTTAAGACTATATCTAGTTACAATGTCTTGCACTATGCATAAGATCATGCGGATCTAAGTAGTTTTATGTACAATGAAGTGTGTTCTAACCCAAAAAATACAACAAAATAGTTGCTATTTTAATTAACTGTAAAATTAATGTTACATATATGTCAAATTAATGTGTTCAAATTCGGTTTGATTGAAAATATACCATTTTATCATGTAGATATTAAGGAGTGCTCAATTGATTAAGATTGTAAAAATTTGGATGGGCAATATTTGTTTTTTGCATTTTTTGGGGGGAAGGGTTTAGTTAATTTATACTTGTCAATTAAAGTATAATTATTTAAATTGCCCTTCATATTTGGAGGGATCCAAGAACAAATGCCCTTCCAATAAAAATTAAGACCCACCCTTCAAATTTGATCACTGAACCCAAGCGAGACCTGTGCAACTGCAACAATGTTTATTGTTTATTGGGCAATGTACCTGCGCCATGTACATGGGAAATGTACCTGCACCAAATTGCCAAGGCATACAGAGCTACAAGTGAAGGATTTGGCCGCTGATTAATTGAGATCTGTTAGGCTGCGCACATGGAGAGAAATGGAGCGCACTCAGGGCCTGGTTTTGAGGACCAATGGTAGCTCAACCTCCCCTCATAGGCACATGAAATTATTGTCGAATTGAGCGATGTGTATAGCCATTAAATGTCAAATCCTTCATAAGTCCATAAGTTGAAAGTCAATTAGAACAAATTTTTTAAATTTTAAATAGTAAAATAATTCTATTTACTCGAATTAATAATATTATCTTAGATATAAAATACTGAATTAAAAAAGAAGCCATCTACGATTTTGCCCGTCCGGCCAAAACTTGGCCGATTTGAAATCTAAAAAATAAAAAATTTGTGTTGATTAAATCGTTTTTTTGAACATATAGTGGATTCATCACCCTTGAAAACCCTCAAGGCATCCAAATTATGTAGGATTAATATTGTTACTTGGGGATTCTAAAAATTCTATCCCGAATTCTGACAAAACCGTGTCTGAAAAAGTCATTATCTCCGGACGAAATAGTAGCAGTTTTAGACTACGTGATTAAAAACTACCACATATTACATGGCGATTAGACAAAAAATTCAATAGCATTTGTCAAACTGTAATGATTTGTTAGATATTTTTACACCCCATGTCACACACCCTCGTTAGAGTTCTAACTACACCGAGTTCCGTGGAAGAGCTGCCATGATTACATCAAAGCGGGCTAAGAGCGTGCCGAGAGCCTGTTTTTTGTGTCCACGTGTGAAGTCTAACATCCAAGGTCCCCAGAACAAGATCCGTACATATTCAACCTCACTCAATAGCATGAAACGGGGTTATCCAAAAGAGTACAGTGGGAAGAAGTGGATACAACAGATATCACACTGCCAGCATTGGGGTCTATGCCTATCTTAGGCTTCGCACATGCAAGAGGGACCAAAACCCCTCTTCTGCACACATGACTGATTATTAAGTTGGAGTGAGCCTAGCCAATAAGCAATAAGCATCTCACAGCAGACTAATTAACTTTGTTCCAGGGGATTTGATGTACCATGCCTCAACCCTCCATGCAAACATTCTGGCTAACCCTCCATGCCAACATCGAGCCAAATATATAAAAGTATACATATCCATGCCTATTATGCATGCATGCGCATGCCATGGCCTCTTAAAGGTCTCATACGCTTCAAATTTGAATCCTCCAATACCCATAAGTGCCTAATTTACCCTTAATAGAAGGGCACAACAATATTTCCCATGCAAAAAAAATTAATTTTGTATTGGGCCCTTCAATAATGAAATTGATCATTCTTTTACAACTTTGCAATTGAAGGGATGCTACAATTTTTTCATGTCTAATTTTTAGATTGTTGAGAATTGACAATTAGGCAACAACAAAGGAAAAAGCCCAACCGAGTCTGCCACACATTCCATTAGTATTATTTATCATAATTTAAATTAGGATGAAACTTTAAAATATTTAAAATTAAGTTTAAATGTTATTGCCACATTACATGTAGCTTCTTCCACCTAGTTGCTCAATGCTCAACTCCAAACACATCCACAACACACAGCTTAACTTTCATTGTCGTGGATAAAGTCAATAGTGAAAGCTCATTCAATTATTAATGGACGGGCTCTAAGCTCAAGATCGATTTCTTTATAATAAAAAAAATAAATTCAAATATAAGTTCTTTATAAAAAAAATAAAAATATTTTTGTAATGTTTAGTAATTTGTTTTAATACTACAATAGTTGATTTTTTATTGTTCCATGTGACTTTGCAATGGGTTGTATTGGTTTTATAAAATTTATTAAAACGGTAATTCTATGGTTTGGATCTCCTAGTAACTATACAATTACACTAGTATTAATTACACATATGTAAGCTATTATTGATAACAAAATTGATATGATCTAATACTTAAATTCTTATTTGCTAGCATGGATGCATTTGTGAAGAAGACTTAAATTCTCATTTCATAGGATGGTTTCATTTTCATTACTACTCTTCCTTTCATAATAGCATCCCCTTTCTTGGATTTGTAGATGGGAATTTTCTTCATTGTTTTAGGCCAGAGGCCATTGGGATATTGTGCAAGCCTTCAAAATTTTCTCCATGACCTTGTCTTCTTTTGCAAAGCCATGTCTAGTTTATTGTATGCAACAATTATCAGTTGTTGGATGGGACATGTGATATAATGTAAGGTGGTTGCATTACTAGACATGGATTCATGATTTCATCAATCAAGGCTAGTTCGATGAAATGTCCCTCAAAATACACCCTATTTTTTTTATAAGGGTCTCCAAACTGTCGTAAAAACAATTGTCTATTTAAATTAATTTTAGCACTGAGAAGTTAACGGCAATTTACTTGTTTGCATCTTTAAGGTTATGCTTGTTTTTTTATAGTCATCGTGAAGAATGAAGTGTTGTCATTAGTTTGCTTGGATTGGTCTTCATGTATGAAACTAGTTCTTTTGATGCCTTAGTATTTTGATACATGTGTACGAGTGTTTAAAACCTATGATAGGTTGTCTGTCTTATTTATTGTCTTTTGTATACTATCTAGATCTATTTGACTTACCTAAAGGTAATATGATAACATGGATTGTTTATCTTACAAACGTATGCACTAGTTCATCTTTCATCCATATTTGTTGTATCTATGGTATTTGTTTCAATTGTAAATCATTTTCTTCATAAGAGGATTTATGGCCCATAGGTGGTGGCCTGAGTTTTACTTAGCGTACAAGATAACATTTTATTAATTTTCAACTATTGTAGGTGCCAAAAGAACTACATTACCCTTCTAACATAATTCTACTTGTTACATCCTAAGCTTATGTTAAAATCAATGTTCATGAGAAATATGTGATACCAAGTCTTAATGCTTTTGCAAAGCGTTTAAGACTTAACTTAAGTGTTACATTAAAAGTCCTTTCCTCATTGATAATGAAACTTTGGACAAAGCTATCCATATATTCGAAATGGTGGAGGTAGTTGTATATTTAATGTGGCTCATGTGATGGGTAGGTGATTGTTGGATGGTGGTCCTCCACGCAATCACTGCATTAATGTTGATGCTTGAGGTAAGTCTTCTTAGGGTTTTTTCCTTCGGGAAAACTTCATTTGGTCCTATCTCAAATTGCTGAGGGAGAGAGGGTTTCCCTCTTCCAAGATCTTGGTATGTGAAACGCTTCAAGTAGCCAGAGCTACACTCTACTCTTCCTATCCATCCTAAATATTGAGAATAACTAGTTGCAGAATCGTGGTTTTAGTATGGTAATGACATGATTTCGCTCAGGTACCGTTTCTACTTAATCATTTTGGTTTTGTGGGTATACATTTGATTATCTCTATGTTTATTTCTTGTTGAGAACTAAATTGTGTGGTTCATTTTAAATGCAAGTGAACACTTGGGCGTTAAATTCCTCAACGTTTTAATGCCTAGTTCATCCATTGCGTAGACCGGTAAGATCTTGGCCTCTTCTGGACCAAATTCCTCCTATGGGAAGATGATTTTGAAAGTGCTTGAATTGAAGATGAAAATAGGAGTGTCAATTGTTCCTTTGTTGAGTCCTTTCTTAGTTTATGAAGTTGCATAGGTTACGAATGTCTTCGTTTTTCAGAGGAGAGACAAGGGTTTATAAATTCTATGGTTTTAAATCCACTGTAGCGGGGTTGCTCTTCTCTTATTTTGGTTTACAGTGGAATGTAAAGTCCCTTCGCGGTTTTCAAGGTTAAAAATATATATAAATACATGTGTTGTCTACTTGTTGAAATGAGTGTATATGACTTGTGTGAGATCATTTTCTTTTACTGTTGTATGTAATGAACCTTTCAAGCCTTGAAGGCGCCTATAAAAATGGATATTATGTTTCTGGTTTCTTATTTAAATCTTTTTATCTTGAGTATATATGCAATTACACAGTTGTTTAACTCCTGAATGAGGAGCGAACCCTTGACTTGCCCATAGGGCATTAATGTTATGTTTATCTTGACTACTAAATTTTTTGTGTATGTATATTGGTTTATTCTTGGATCGTTAATATGTCTTTAATGTGAAGTATGGGGGATTGAAACCCTTCATCCTCGGTTGGATGTGAATGGTTATATTTATGGCTGCATGTATTACTCATTCTGCTCTTTGATATATGTTCAAGTATTTAAAGGAAATCAATTTATTTTCTAAGTTGTTTCCTAGAGCTACCTTGGTTTAACCTCGATAACAAGATGACCCTTGACAGCGAAGGACTTTGACCCTTATGAAATAATGGATTTTAATGTAAATATTGTATACATGCGGTGTATGTTTCCTAGTGTGGAGCTCAAGACCAAGGCCCCGCTAGTGTATGCTCGTATTTTATTTAGAAGGGAAAGTATTTGACATTTGGTTACCCAAGTGCTATTAAGCCATGGGATATTGTAAATTGATGTAAATATTTAATATTGCAATAAAATACAAAAAATGGCTATGTGAGCAACGAATGAGAAGGGGCCATGTGTATTCCACTAGGGAGTGGTGAGGGGGTTGTGGGGATGAACCATATGCTTCCAAATGTCATATTGTGAACCCATTTGACTTTCCTTGCAACAATTTAATTCTGTTATAAGGAAGTTGTTGAAGAATTCAGTCCATGGCTTCAATGGAGCATGGGCATCCCGGAAATTCGTATGGCAGAGTATGGGCTCTGTTTTCTTGTACTACAAGTCACTCTACCTCATGGGAATGGGTCCTTCCTCATCCCCATTCCATGGTTGAACATCCCAACATCCGTTTTCATGCATTACGAATTCCCAGCAGTGAGAAAAACCAAAAATCGCAACTTTGCAAGAATCCACGTTTTGAAGTGCCATAGACGCCTAGAATTGAGTATTGACAGTAAAATCCAATGGGGGTTCGATATATATGAACCTTGGGGCAAATTTGAGAGTATTAGATACCCCGAAATCCATAGAAAAGACCTAGTTTTCATAGCCCAGAAGTCCAGTGACGGGATTGAGTATTTTGATGACAGAGTAGTGAGAAATTGAAGTGTGAATGACTGAGCAGAGGTTGGGTTTGCTTGATAAACCCAGTGAAGGCTAGAATATCAAGGATTTAGAAGATGGACCTTTCTATGCCCACCCTGAAGAGCATTGGAGGGAAGGGACGCCCGAGGGACTGTGCAGCAGAGAAGGGGACATTCCTTGTGTTGGGTGTGATAGGTATTGTGGGTGCCATGACTGTTGAGTTTAGTTGAGATGCCTGTAGCTCTGTGGTTGAGCTCACTGGCTTATCATCCTCCTCTTTGGTCTTTTGTATGCTTGATAAACCCAACTATGTGTTGGCTTAGCATAGCTGTTGAGTGAAACCATGGCTGTGAGTGAGCCCATCTAGTTCCTCCTTAGTGGATGCACAACCCAGCTTGGGGGTGATCTCTTAGCTGAAGAATATGGGCTGGACATAGATCTATGGTTGGGTGGAATGTTTCTCTCACATAGCCAGTTGTTTGGACAGCTTCATCTCAAAGATAAGTGTTCCCTGTGTTTAAATTGTATGCGTTCGGTGTATTGCAATGTGTTAATTCTGAATGATAATTATTCATGTTAATGAATCAAAATGATTATCTTAATATGGTTGATATGAGATCTGTGCATAGCATTGGAGTGGGATTGATTCCCTGCATGATTGAATCATCGTCTGCTTGTGATAGATATGTTGATGCATTACAATTGTGTGTGTGCAAATATGATTTAATTCTGTTGTGTTTATATTGAGTATATATTTGCACACAGAAGTTTTATTTATCCATGAATATATTAGTAATGTATGGGGTTGAGATTGCCAATAAGCCCGGTATGTTGGTCATGTTCCTTCCTGGCACTTGATTGATGGAAGGCGACATGACAAAGTGGTATCAGAGCCCATGTTGCAACATTGGGGATGCTTGGGGCAAACTTTGAAGTTACATGCAAGTAACATAATGTTTTAGCACGGTATTGATGAAGTTTGGGCTTCATTTTGGAGTGGAAAAATGGTAGGATCAAAGTTATCTGATGGGGCAGGGAACCACACAGATGCATAGAGCTATGCAAGAGCTTTCCAATGGTACCAGACTCGCATGAATTGGTTAAGGGACGAAGGAGTTATGGACCCCGCAAGTTGCAGGAAATGGAGGTGTTTCCACAATTGCGAATTACGGGAACGAGGATTTCCAAAACTTGCATTTTGGATTTCCGCAATTCCGAACCCGCAATTTCGGATTTCGGGTTTCGAGTTGCGGAAACACAAAAATTTGCAATTTTGCATTTTGGATTTCCGCATTTCTGAACCCGCAATTTCGGATTTCGGGTTTCAGGTTGCGGGTTGGGGAAACGCGAAAATTTGCAATTTGGTGTTTTGGATTTCCGTAATTCTGAACCCGCAATTTCGGGTTTCGGGTTGGGGAAACGCAAAAATTTGCAATTTTGCGTTTTGGATTTCCGCAATTCTAAACCCGCAATTTCGGGTTTCGGGTTGCGAGAACGCAAAATTTTTGAAAATTGCATTTTGGATTTCCGCAATTCGACATCCGCAATTTCGGGTTGTGGGTTGCGGTTGTGGGTTGTGGATTGCGGAGACAAAAAAACAAATATAGAGCTTGAAATTTGATTTTTGGATTATAGGATCATGCAGAATCAGAATTGGATGAGGTCATTGGCGTTCTGAGGCCATTAACAGAAGCCATGAATGAACTAGTGAGGATCCCGAGCCCATTATGCTCCAATTTGGCATAAATTTGGGATTAATGGCTTTTACAAATAGGTGTCCCGATGCTTGACAGAAGGTCGGATTGAGATGAAACTGATATGGAGCAGTCATGGAGCAGGCACGGTGTTAAGTTTGTAATTTTGGAGCCAAAATCCAAAGGATGTGGAGTCGGGGTGAGTGTGAAGGCCAAAAAGCACTATTCCGGGCCATGTTTTTGGAATTTTGAAAAGTTTGCAATGGATGAAAGTCACCCTAAAATTATGATTCAAGAAATTTACTGAACTCAACATTTCATATTCTCATTAAAACAGACCTATTCCATTATACATAGATTTTCCAGAAATGCACTGTTTGGGAAATAGCCATTTTTGGCCCAAAATTTGAAAATTTGGAAAAATGTTAAAATGAAAAGTAGTCAAACCCAGAATTTTATAGAAGATGAATGGTGCATCGGAATAGATATCCACGAGTTTTTGAGTGTTCCTTGTTATATGGACTAACTTCGCCAGGTAGAAATTTTTTCCTGAATCCTTATAGATTTGCTTCTACAGGTGGCTGAAGTTGGCAGTTCAGGATATTTTGCAACTGTGTAAAAAGTGCAGAATTTTGGTAAAAGTTGTCATTTTTGAAGTAATGCAATTTCCACACTCGATGTCGGAATGGAGCACATGGATAGGGATTGGAAAGCTTATCCAGCAGGGAACAATGGTGCATGACCAAAATTTGAATGAGGTTGTCATACCCCATAGATATTTAGAGCAGAAAAGTGTAGGTGACTATTTTTGTCAAATTGTTTACAATATGGGCAAAATAAATGAATGCATAACAACTTTGTGAATGATTCCATGAGTTTGATTATGTTAAATATTGATTGTTTATGTTTCTATAAGCATTCCTAAGATGTCTAACAAATATTTTCATAATGCACAGTGCTTGTAGCTCATAAGATTTAATAGTGTAGCAGAAGTAGCAATTAGCATACAGGGAAGAGAGTCTCCAAAGGAAAAATGGTGACCATAAATGATGCTCAGGATCCTTATGGGTACGAAGAAGATGTGTTAGAAGAAAATGTGCAAGAAGGGAATGCTGACACTGAATCAAATGGGAGAATGGAGCAAGTAACTCCTCAGAATTTGGTTGAAACCATGGTGAGCTTCAATGAAAGGTTGATGAAGGCTCAAGAAGAAAAAAACCAACTCAATGCTGCTATTTTCCAAAGGCTCACTGATATGCAACATAAGATAAAAACTTGGGTCCAACCCAAGAAATGTAGGTGAAGAAGGAAGAGATGCAGAAAGTCACTCTAGAGGTCGTTCAAAGAAGTCCAAGGAATATTCCCAAGAGATTTGATGGAAGAAAGAAGTTCAAAGGCATCCCACAGGGAGAATTCAGGAAGGCAAGGCCTCCCACATTTGATGGAGAAGACAAGACTGGATAAGAGGCAGAGGCATGGCTTCTTGGAATGAAGAAATATTTCAGAATTCAGGACTACTTAGGAAATGAAAAATCCAGAATTGCCATTTACAATCTAAATGGCAGAGCTTCAATTTGGTGGGACAACCTCTTGCAAGTGAAAGGGATCTGTGAAAGGAACATCAACAGGGAGATATTTAAGAAGTAATTCAAGGAAAAATACCTTTCTGCTAGGTATTATGATAGTAAGAGAAAATAGTTCAATGAAATCAGGTTGGGACAAAAATCTATGGATGAACATGTCCATAAATTTTTGGAATTATTGAGGTATGTGGATTACATTAAAGATGAGAGAGTAAAAATCCAATGCTTCCTTGGGAGTCTACGTCAAAGTTTCAGAGATAGGATTGAGTTTGTTAATCCACCAAGTCTTGATGAAGCCATTAGAATGGAAATGCATTGCTATGAGAAGAATAGAGGAAAATCAGAGGTTAACCCAGCATGGAAAGGAAAGCCAAGAGGGAGGTTTGATCAAAAGAAAAGTGGCTTCAAACCACCATTCAAAAGTCATCCTAGAACCTTTCCAAAGGGGCAGCAAGCAAGGGGTGGATTCAAGCCAGCAGTAGCAGTAGAAAAGACATCTAAGGGACCGCTTCACTGTTGGGGATGTGGAGAAAACCACATGCTGAAGGATTGTCCACATCGAAAAGGAAATCCCTGGAACTTGCACAACTTAAAGGGAGCAGCAACAGTGGAGGACATGGCAAGGGAAACGCCTCGAATTTATGCAGCGTTAGATAATCATCAGGAAGATCATCAATCATCAGTGGTGGAAGTTGAAAGTAAGATTGATAAGCAATCTATTTATGTTTTGATTGATCCAGTATCTACTCATAGTCACTAGTGGATTTGGACCCAAAATCCGACGACAAAATCTGACGACCTCCGACGAAGAAGGACTATGTCGTCGGATTTCACCTTAAAAATTTCAAAATTTGATGATTTTTTTAAAATTGATAGAAGGAGACATCGAATATCCGATGGATATGCTGATATCCGACGGCTTTGTGGATATCCGACATCATATTAAGCATTGGGATGTTGGATATCCGATGCCAAGCTATACAACTCGAGGATGTTAGAAATTTGACATCAATTCTCCAACGGTAACTAGGTTCAAGGCGTCGGATATCCGACATAATGATGACTTTTAAAACTTATAAATATTGAAACATTCCGACATGTTTGCTATACAAGCGACGGTTTGCGGAAGTTTTTTTATTCGGCGGACTGTTTTTCATTATTTCCATTGTTTTTGAGATTCAAGTGAGCGAAGTGTGGAGCTTCATTTTCTAAGATCGATAATCTTCATTCAAGCTCTTTACAAGAAAATGTCAACTAGCAATATTCCTGATCCATACGAAAAAAATCGACAATTGCTTGCTAGATTGTGGGAAGGAGTTGAAAGAAGGGGTGATAGGAAATTCTATTGTCCATGTACTCAATGCAGGGCCTTTAAGAGGAGAAGAATTTTTATCACAACAACCACAAAACATTGTAGGGAGCATGGGCACGCTGAGGGGGGACATGAATACCATCCATTTGTGAGTTTTTCATTATATATGTTTTTATTTTGAATGCTTTTGTAAATTTATGTATTGATCGTGGTTTCAATAGATGGGGACTAACATGGACAATAAATATTATTTTAATATTAAATATTTATTATACTATTTCTTTTTCTTTTGGGCATGTTGAATCTAGGGTATAGTAGAATAACTCATTTAATTGTTCATTAGTGAGACTAACCCACTCACCGGGGAAAGCACTTAACTCTCTAGATTTGTGACACTTTCCATCATGATAATAGAAGTAATGACTATATTGGCATGTTGTAATTTCTCTTATATTTTATCTATAGAAATTACCATAGCATCATTTATCTTACCTTAGTGGAGTACAGTATGAGAAATTTTGTGTTATATTTGAGTAGCTTTGCTCAGTAATTGGGTCAATTATTATGTCTCTTGGATAGTTTGGATGCACCTATTTGACCAACAATACAATTGGCCATTGTTCTTTTCATCCCAACAGTACAAAATTTGTTACATTTTAAATGCATCACATAAATGTTTACATTTTGCGTTTGAAATTTTTACATTTTGCGGTTGAATTTCTTATATTAACTTTTATCTATTGATGGTTTCATGTAATTATAAAGGAAAGACATCCTAGGGCACTTCGTCCGGAGGAAGTGCTTCCAGAACAAGTACCTAAATCTATGAATATTAATGGAGAACAAGTTAACAATCACATTAATGAAGAAGATGATCATACTAAAAACATAGTTGAAGATGACGTTACAAATAATTTGATCCATGATTCATTTAATGTTGGAATGGTCAATGTTGTTGATGATGATGATGATCATGAAAATGATGAACATTTTGATGATATTCATGATATACCTCTTCTTGATAAGGCATACGAACCCCTTTATGAGGGCTCCAAGACAAATCTTCTCTCTGCTATATTATTGATAATGAACTTGAAGGTTATGAATGGTTTTTCAAACATATCAGTCACACGGATGTTAAGGTATGGAATATATTCCATCACAAAATATACATGATTGTGTATTTTGTTGTTCATTCATATATAAGTCAAATTATTACGGATGAAATTTGTTCCATTAATATTATTTCTATATTATATTAACTAGATTTTTATTTTAATTTGTTGTAGCATGATAGGTGAATATTTGTTACCACCATCAAATATTTTACCTCGCACATATCGAGATTTATCTGCCATCATGAAAGAAATTGGAATGCAGTATGAAGCAATTGATGCATGCCCCGATGACCATGTTCTATATTACAATCAGCATGAATTTGCAACAGAATGTCCTTAATGTCATATTAGTAGATATTGCACAAATCAAGTAACTAAAAAGCTACCTCGCAAGGTTCTACATTATATTCCCATTATTCCACGTCTGCAACAACTGTTCACGTGCAAAAACATAGCGTAGTTTATGGATTACCATGCACGGAACAAAAGTTAAGACGACATTATTCGGATGACTGAAGATGGGTCTGCATTTAGAGATATGGAGGAAAAATGGCCCCGATTTAAAGAAGAACCTCGTAATCTTGGGATTTCTTTGGCAGCAGATGGTGTCAATCCATTTGCAGAGATGAGATCCATTTACTCGGTGTGGCCTATTTTTGTTATCAACAACAACATTCCTCCATGGTTGACAATAAAGAGGGAGCACATAATGTTGTCGATGATTGTTCTAGGTACAAACCCTGCAGTTTTTTTTAAAGTAGTTGTATCTCATTTGTCGTATTTTTGTCGCATAATGTCATATATATTTAATGTTTTTCTATTGTGCAATATGGTTTAATATATGTAATCTAAATGGTACGTTTCATATTTATATTTTTATATGTTCATATCAATCAGGTAAGTACCAAGTGAAAGATATGAATGTATATATCGAACCTCTTATCGACGAGCTACTGAAGTTATGGAATGACATCACTATGTATGATGTATCTAGACCAATACAACAAAGGCAATTTCAATTCCATGCAGTGCTTGTATGGACAATACATGATGCCCTAGGGTTAACCCATTTTTGTGGTATGTAATTATAAGTTCCACTTTATTTGCAAAAAGTTATACGAACTACTAGTTAATATACTACGCACGCATGTTTTTCTAAATAATCCAGTCATTTTGTATATAATTATAATTGACATAGATATTCCATCTCTTTATGTACATTTTCAGACAAAGGGAAAATTTGCATGTCCAGTTTGTGGTCCTTAGATCAAATCTCGTCATTCAAAAATCTTAGGAAAGGAGGTGTTTGATGAGTATAGGAACTTCCTCTATAACAATCATAGGTATCGAATTACCGAAAAACATCTGTTCAATGGACAGCAAGAGACTGCATTAAAACCGCAGAGAATGACACCTCGCCTATGGAAGTTGCAATATAATAGAAATTGTCAAGGTACGTATAATGAATCATCGTATATGATATGTTATATTGTATTTTTTTATATTGTGTGTTTTTTATTGTAATTGACATTAATTTATGTAATTTCATGATTGTCGTTCATGTGATCATGAAGGCATTAATGGGCTTCCACGAGGAATGAAAAGTTATCCTAGACAATTCAGTAGGTTGCCCTATTATGAGCACCTACAAATTGCTCATCTATTTGATACAATGCATATCGGAAAGAATGTGACTGAAACATTATGGCGAATATTGGATGGAAGGAATGACAGAAAAAATTGTCAAAATTTGCAAAGACATTCAAGATAGAAACCATGCAATGAAAGACGTCATTGAATTTCATAGCAACGGAGAGAAAATTAATATAAACTCACTTCCATGGATGTTAACGGACCAACAAAGTAATGTTGTAAAAGAAGTCATTCGAAAAATTAAATTTCCCACCGGATTTTGTGCCAACATGAAGAATATCATAACAAAGAAAGGTGATTTCACGGGGGTGAAAACTCACGATAGGCATGTCTTCATGAAGGTAATTATTATGGTATAGATTTAATTTTTTTTTTTCCTATTCCAGGGAATATGGTTGGTATATTTTTTATTTGTCTACTCTTTGTTGATAAAATGAAACTATTTGTATATTATTTTTACAATATGTTCTACCTCTCTCTATCCCGGACAACTTCGACAACAATGTCAAGCAAATAAGATATAGTCTCGGGAAATACATGAGGTAAGTGGTGATTTTTTCCATGCACTTAGTGTTTGTTTAATTCAACATAGAACTTATATTTGATTTTCGTTTTGTAATTCATGATGTTATGTAATATATTGTTCTTTTCTTTAATCTCTTGATTTGGTTGTCATGTCACTTGTAGATGGTTGTCATCTAAAGAAGACATAAAGTATTGGAGGAGAGAAATTCCTCGTCTCATGTGTGAAATGCAGAATCATCTACCTTCCGCATTTTTCAATGCACAAGAACACTACCTCATACACCAAGTTGAGGAGATTGAACTGTGTGGACCTGCGCACTCAAGGTCCATGTGGATGGTTGAGAGGCACTTGAAATTTATGAAGGGTTTGGTCAGACAACGAGCATATGCTGAGGGTTCTATGATGGAGGGATATATGGTATACCAAAACATGCTGTATATTAGTGAATATCTTCCTAAATTAGCAGAAAAGCTCAATTTACGTCGCATTTGTGATTTGGAATCCAATAAGAGTTTCGAAGGGGAGTACCCGAAGGGGAAAGGTAGATTGAGGAAGGTGAAAGGTAATATAACACATTTGACTGGTGATTTTTATGTATATATAATATCATACATATTCTAATTTTATATTCTGTATTTTGCATAAATTTAGAGTGTAATATACTTTGTTAAGTTACTATATTACATTTGTATTGAATTTTAATTTTATTGTCATGAAATAGTTGGTCGAGAGTGGGATGCAATTCATTTATACATCGCAAACAATCTTGACTGGATGAAGGTATGGATCGAACGATGTGAGCAATCTGGTCATGGAATATCATGGGAAAGTGTGGCTTCATTGGTTAACGCTGCACATCGCAATGGAGACACCAATCTAACACAAAGGGAAATCAATTTAGCAAGAGGTTTAAAAGATAGGAAGGTAAGCATATTAATCATCCACACTACTGTTTTTGTAAAAAATAATGTCGTTGTACGTCATGCTGTTTTTTTCATTGTATGGCATTATAAACATGCACTAGTTAATCATAAATATTGGATCATTATGTAATATTTTCCTGTATGGCTTGTTGTAGGTAAACCACCATAAGGCTATGTGGTGCAATGGATGTAGATATCAAATCAAAAAGTTGGATGAAACAAAGAAAACATCTGATTGTGGGATATCTACAGTCTTTGAGTTGACCGATGTTTCTTCTAGAAGTGACAGACATCCACTAGAACTCTCTGAAAATTGATACTATGGGTATCTGGAAGACATTCCTCAATGTGACTTTAACTCCTTCAAGGTATTTTTGTTCGTTGTCAAATGGTACAGGTGTCGATTGAATCAACGTGATCCCGATAAAACAATAATTGAACATGATAATGTATTTACCATGGTAAATACAAGGTTGTTTGAGCCAGGAATAGAGCCTTATGTTATTCTAACCCAATGTGAACAGGGATTTTACTCTGAGGTTCCAGGTAGAGCGGGGTGGTGATTTGTTGTGAGACACGATCCAAGGGGAAGGCCGGTAAAGTATAACGTAGATGAAGATAATGAAGACGTTCTCAAAGAAGAAGACGCTGTAGAAGATGATCATGATCAATGTGAGTTAGATTATCATGGTCCAGAAGAAGATGTTGAAAAAATTATTGAATCAGATGATGTATCAGACAATGTCCACGAATATGATATCAACGATGACATGATGATCGTAACTGACATCGATGACGAGGATGATATGGTCAATCCTTATAATGTTGAATCTAGATCATTGGATGACAGTATAGACGATGACTCGGATGAAGAAGATGATGAATACCATTGAAGTTTACGAGGTATGCAGTAATAATAAATTAACTGTTTCTTAGTGAGTTGCAATTTTCCTATATGATATAATTAGAAACATTGCTTGTTATAGAGTATGTCAAAAAACACATTTAAAGTTTTTGTACATAGATATTTTTGTCGGGTTATGGGGAATTGAGAGTGATGTGAGGGGGGGGAGGGGCCATAAGAGCTTCCACCTTCACGTGGTTGGCCCTGTTTAGTAGAGAATATTAAATTATTCTCGAAATAGAGAGAATCTTAGTAAGGAACTGCAAAATTATCAAGACTCAAACATCATCATCATCATCATCGTCATCGTCATCTTCATCATCATCTTCATCATAACCATCTTTTTCTTCTTCATCATCTTGATCATCATCTAGTTCATCATTGTCATCATCGACATAATCATCAGCAACATCATGTTCATCGTCGTCGACACGACCACCATCATCATCATCATTGTGATCGTCATCATCATCATCATCCTCCTCATCATCATCAGCATCTTCATCATCATCATCATCATCGATCGTCTTCATCATCATTGTCATCTTTATCATTGTCATCATCATCATCTTCATCATGATCATCATCGTTATATGATATCTGATGCAGCTACCTAGAAAAACCAACGGCGTTTGTCGTCGGTGGTTTAGCGATCTTGTCGGATTCTTTTGAAGTCAGAAGTCTGATATCCGATGCCTCTTGTCGTCGGTGGTATGGAGAGGTTATCGGATTCATCATCATCATCATCTTCATAATCATGATGATCAAACTCTTCATAATCATCATCATCATCATCATCATCATCATCATCATGGGGCCAACGTTGAATTTTTTTAAATATGTGCTGGCTTGGACTAAGATTTGGCATGGTTAGACTAGACACATGCATTGATGGTGTGGGAGGGTTTCAAGACTCAAATGAATGACACTAACCACTGCAGCATCAAAAACCATACCTATAAATTAAATAATGTGATACATGGGGCCAACATTGAAATTTTTTAAATATGTGTTGGCTTGGATTGAAATTTGCATGGTTAGACTAGATGCATGCATTGACGACGTGGGAGGGTTTCCAGACTCAAACATGACTGACACCAACCATTAATGGAGCATCAAAAACCATACCTATAGATTAATTAATGTGCTACATGAGGCCATCATCATCATCATCATCATCATCATCATCATCGTCATTATCCTCCTCCTCCTCCTCCTCCTCCTCCTCATCATCGTCATCATCACCATCATCATCATAAGTAATATTTTGAATTTAAGGTGAGTAATGAAAGATAAAGACAAAAAATTAATAGAATTAATAAAATATAGATAGATTACATGTATTAAGAAGCTAATTAGGAGAGAATATAATGATTTCACTTATCATGTTTATATATATTAAAAGGATTTGGTCAATATGATACCTTAATTCAAATCGAGTAGCATGTTCCTTTCCTATCATTTTATTTTAAGGAGAGTAGGAAAAGAATAAAGTGCAATGTTGAAAACCTACTCACTTTTAGTGGTGAATTACATGATGATGATGCTAATGATGATGACACTGATTATCATGATGATGATGATCGAGATGGTGGTTATGATGAAAAAGACGATGAAAATGGTGTTGTTTATGATGATGATGCTAATTAATGACAACGACGATGTTAATGATGATGCTTATGACGATGATGATGATGATGATGATGATGAAGATTAATGATGATGACAATGTTAATTCTTAATGCATTTTTTTATTTTCAATAAGGTTTTTTTTATAAAAAATATTTCATTTTCCAATTGAACTATGCTCATCCATTATTTATACAACAAGGTTATAAGTTCAAGATTGTGACTTGAGCTTGTAAAAAGGATTACATATTGTATTAAGACATTACCTACTTCAGTAGAAATTAATCAATACTAGGGCTTGAGATTAAGATCATGATTAGACATATCATTAGGCCCAAGATCATCTTTGAGCTTAAGATCAAGATATAACCAATTAATAGGACTAGGATATTCTTTGAGCTCATCAAGCTAAGGATCTAACCTATGTTTAGGACCAATATCTTCCGGAGCTCAAGACCAAGATTTTTTTTTTGAAATATAATGTTTAACCTATATTTCCAAACGAACTCTTACACAATTTTTGACCTCACTAATATAATTCATGTAATAAATTTGGACAATTAAAAAAATAATTATATATAATAATTAAAAAAGCATTATACATATAACATTATATATAACAATGAAAAAAAAACATTATATTTAACAAAAAAAACATAAGTGGTGATCGTCAGATCCATCATCATCATCATCGTCATCATCATGGATCCATAAGTGATTCTTTATTAGCATGGTAACAAAACATGGGTGATACTTCTATGTGTGGTTATCAAGTAATGAGAAAAAATCAGAAACATACATAAGCATCCAAAGCAAATCCATGACATACAAGGTATATGGCTTAATAATTGCACACTCTAAATTCATTACAAGTGCTACAAAATTGAGCAATTAAATTGTATGTTTATGAAAAACATCCATGTGGCTAGAGCCAAGTAGGTAGACAAATGTGAGACCAATTGCACTTGTAGTGAACAAAATTAAACTCTTGGATATTGTGGTGATTTATAAATCAATTATGATACAATATTTATAAATTTGCCTAGAAAATTTAAAAAATGAATATATTAATGTAATATTTAATTAAAAACAAATTAAAAAAACCAACAAAACAAACATTATATATAATATATATAGAACAAATAAAAAAATCCCATATGCATTTCATAAACCACACCCATAAACCCTCTGCAACGACTTTTCGATTTTGACCTGCTCTCGACCTGCTATTGATTTGGAGTGACCTGCTCTCGATTTCGACCTACTCTCGACTTGAGACCTGAGGCATTTTCCGATTGCGGCGGGGGAGAGGGAGTGACCCGATGAGCAAGCAGTGGGATTGACCCGACAAGCAAGTAGTGGGTGAGGTGGTTTGGACCAGTGGATAGTTGGAGTTTTTGGAGGCGGATTGGACTAGTGTTCAATAGTGGGAGAGGCGGTTTGTGATTGTGGCAGGGGAGAGGGAGTGACCCAATGAGCAAGCAGTGGGAGTGACCCAACGAGCAAGCATTGGGAGAGGCGGTTTGGACCAGTGGATAGTGGGAGAGGTAGTTTGCGATTGTGGAAGGGGGGAGGGAGTCCAAACAAAGAAACTATAAGAGGAGCCGGAAATGCCTCCCAAGTCCATGAGTACCAAGCCCTAAATTGTTTTGATTTGACAAATTTAAAAATTAGGTAGCAAATCACTGTCGTTTCATTATTAATTCGATCTTCCAAGAGGGTTTCATTGCTAATTCATTATACATTGGGGTAGAACCTTTCAATACCTCACACTCCATCATTTGGAAAACCTACAATATCACGTGGTATCTACCATTTGCAGGAAAAAATGTCTTGCGGAGCACAAACATGCCCTGTAGGGCCAAACCCCTTTCCTTTTATCCAATGTGTGGGACTGGCAGAACAACTGAAGGGACGCACACTACCCATGTCCTATGGAGCTCTCAACGAGTAGGGAATTTCTCATTTAGGTGCTAGCAGGGTAGTAGTTATTGGCAAATTCACCTAGAACTAAAATGCTTACAATAGTACTGATAAGCTAGTGTCAAACCCTTTTGATCATGGTGGAAGGTCTTAGCCCGAGGGATGTGTGCTTACCCAAAAGGGAGCCACATGCTTTTCTCACTATACCCCAAGCTAGGCGTCCTCGGCATCCAAATCCTCCACACCAACCATCGCAACTTTGAACAATATACATAAGGGTCAGTGATTATTAAATGGTATCTAAAACAAAACGAAATGTTAAACTATTATGAAGCTTCATATACAGTAAATTTTTCAAGTTTGTGAGAAGTGGAATTACCATTTAAAAGTCATGAAGGTTGGAAACGTAACCCTGAGTGGAAGCGACCATCCTTGTCGACTCCAAAGAGAATGAAAATATTTTTTTAAAATCACAAATCACACCTCACTTCATGGTGGCAATGGCCATGAGAAGAGTCGAGATGCTGAAGGAAAAACATAGTAGAGCATGGAGGTAGTAGCTCGGCTCCCAAAACCCTCCTAATTGTGTGGCCATATTATACTATATGATATTGAAGAGGCCTTACACTTATTATTATTGTATAAAAATAAGGAAATAATATTAACTGTAAATCCAATAAGGAAATCATATTAACTATAAATCCAATAAGCAAACCATGTTAACTGTAATTCCAGAAATATGCAAACTAGAAATATGATATGGCCCTCTAGGTTTTTTGTAGTAAAATCTAAAGGAAATTTTAGAGCCTTTTTCAAATGAAACCCTTACTCATTATTCCACATATGTTTAATGTATAGATTGGAACATTTTTCTGGAGATAGTCAAAAGATTAGGCATCCCTGACACTTCAGCTCGTCCCTTGTAGCAATCCCTTGATTCTTCTTTTTCTATGTATTTTTATCTTATTGCATCTAGTGTTTTTTTTTAGTTTGATGGGTGAATACGTTGTTGGGTGTGTGACCAACATGTTAACAATCACCCTCACGTCTTTTTCATTTCCCATGGAAGTTATTATGCTTCTCATCCCCGTTGATTCTTTTTTACTTTGACTTAATTTTTGTGCCATTCAAATTTGTCTCGAATCCCTTTTGGGTGCAACCTTCCCATTGGGAAGCTTTTGGCCTCTAAAATATGATCTATGGAGGAGATTGAAGTACAGAGTCTCCACTTTTTTTTTTCAAGTTCAACATTCCATTAGTCCTATAGTTTAGCTACGTCTTATTTTCCCCTTTGAGTTACTATTTTCTCTTGTTCCATTTCTACCAAATGTGTTCTTCCTCTCCATGTATGTGCTTTGATGAGGTAGGCCTTATGACATTTAAGCAAGAAAAATTTGTTGTTTTTATTGTAGAAGGTTGAAACCCTTTTCCCCATAAGTATGGGTGTCCAAACATCACCTCACATGCATCAAGTCATGCAATTTCATATTCTACTTCATTTGTGTGTTGACTGTAACTACAAAAAATATCTTCCATGTGTTGGCTTCAATGCCATGTCCTCCTCGCCATATCTTGTCATCCAATACCCATATTCGTGAATTAGGGCAGACTTGTAGGTTAGGTTTGTTTATAGTAGGGAATGAAATCAGTGGTTCCTAACTAGATGGTTTCTCACATGGTCAATAGTCAGACGTTAACCATCATGGATAGTTGTATATGTGGCAATTTTGGTTGTAAATGATTTGAGCATGTATAACTTCCATTCAACATCTCTTTAAAGCTTGTAGCATGGATTTCTTATGGTCCTATTTTACAACTTTTCTTCATTTAGAGTTCTAAGATTCACAAGATCATGCCAGGGGATACTATCCCCTAGATGGAGCCAATGTTAACACCAAATTTTCCTTCATAAATCCGAGTGTTACTTTCCAACATATATTCATGGAAATTATTCGAGGTGAGCTCAATGTTACGTTACAGAGTTCCCTATTCGACATTGATGGTTTGTAAACATTATACAAGATGAACTCAACATTGGAGTCCATAATTTAGCATCAATGATTCATGAGTACCTTGGCTCATTGATTTATTTTGGCTCTTGCATTACTTAACATCGGTATTTGCTCCCTCTTAGTCAGTTCTCTAAATTCATTGACCATAATTTCGACATTGATGTTTTTACATTTGTGCATGCATAACTATGCTTTTAGGGGTAGGTTTTTGTGGTCTAACAACATATTTACATGTTTACCAAGCCAACAATCTGTGCAGGTGTAAATCTATGTTTTGAATGCTTGCTTGGTGTGTTTTAATGCATATTACAAGTCTAATATTTGAAATTACAGTAAGCATTTATTGCAGGTTGGATGTTTTTTTTTTTAATCTTTAGCGTTCACACTTTGTATAAGGATTACCCCATGCAGTTAGCAATCAGTAACCCAATGTACAACAAGATAATCTGAGGTGACAATGTACATTATCCAACCTATAATAAACTTCCAAGGTTCTATTTTTCGCAGTTTTCTCCATGCAGTATATTTACATATATATTTTGGAGGATGTAGGGGGGATGGAGAGTTTCAGATTTTCAATACTCACAATCGCAAGAAGTTTCTAATTTTAGAAACTTCATCTTGCTTGAAATATGAAAGTAAATTTGAATGCCTGTTGGAAAGATGAGCATGGTGTTTCAATTTTCATGTTGGTAAATTCTCAACTTTTTTTAGGCCCCGACCAAAGTTAGTCAACTCTTGTCAAACCCTAGGCCTAAAAACAATCTCAGCTCTAAAAGATGATCAAATTTTTGAAGACCAAGCATTGAGTATAGTATGGGGATAAAATTTGGTGGCAATGAAAGGTTGTTGATTTGGGCTATATTTTTAGCAATGTGTTTTTTCGAAGTTTAACACAGCTTCAAGAGAGCCAGTATGGTGTAAAAGATAAGATGCGTTTATTACTGTCCAACAAATAACCAAAAATTAGGTCAATGGGACTACTTAGTACATAAGTGGTGATTTGTTTAGTTCATCAAGGGCATCAATTTCTAAGGCTGAAACAGAGTCGAGGGCATTGAATTCTGCTGATCCATCCCCATATGCAATGACCAAATTAATGGAAACCGTGGAGAAACTCCACGTCTGTTACAAGGATTCAACACCAGATGGTTTGAGAGGAGAGAGCATATTATTGTGTGAAAGACCTTCCCCACAAGAAATTAGGGATATGACATGCAATACTTATACCTAATGGCATATGGAGAGCAGTGGGGAGTTACATATTAGCCGTTCTTCAAGGAAGGTGAAAATGAAAAGAAGCTGTTCCAAGCTATGCCACCAAGAGAGGTCCTTACTAAACAAAAAAAGCTGTCCAAAGGCCACTAGAACAACCACATGAAAATATACAAAGTGATAATGTGTTGAATTTGAATTTCCCTAATAAGTTGTCAAAAATCAAAATATTTGTGCCCCAAACTTAATGGCAGTCATTGCCCATTTTATATCAGTTTGATGGTGAATAAAATGTCACTTCATATTCATAATTTTATGCTAGACTCAGGGGCTAGTAGTTGTGTTGCCAGCGGTCTTGAGTTCAGCTTGGCAATGATGACCCATGCCAGTCATCACGGTTTCCATGCTGAAACTCAACACCGCTGGCAACACTCGGATCGAGTCACATTGTAATTAGTACTAGTAAATGACTGTTCTTTAAGTTCACAATTATGTCCTGCATAATGATATTCCCCAGTTGTGGTTACTATTTTTTTATTAAGCTCATGAAGATTTATATGCAGTTTATTGTTTCTACTATCATTGTGTTTTTGTGAAGAATGATTGAAGAATGTTATAAGTGTGCCTAAAGAATTATGAACATGGATATATACAATTCCTTATATTTATTATCACTTTATTTTATGTGATGAATTCATTTGCATGACTTGAGTAGATCTGAAGCTCTCCTTGAGGTCCCATGAATGAACTTGAACACTTGTTGCATTCATTTAATTTGAAAGAGTAGTTATAGTCTGAAAGAACTCTCTCCTTACCTTAGCTAGCATTCATTGAAAGGAAAGGATTATTTTATTCATATGCATTTGCATGGTTTTAGTCAGTCATCACATCACGAGTTGCACTTCCATCACTTGAATGAGTAATACAACCGTTAAAATTTAACTCGTTAACTCAACAAACTTTAACCTCGCTTGAGGATAAAAAGAATTGGTTAGTTAGGGAGGACACCGGGGATAGGCATCCAAATAATTCCCCCTTGTCATTATCATCCGAGACATAGTTTTTGTCCTCTAGGGTGCTAAAATCCTCTTGTACTTGTTGACATGGTCATCAACTATTTTGTGGAGGGGCCTCCTGTTGTTTCAGGGGTTAAACCGCCGTGAGATCGATAACCGAATGGAATCTATGGAATGCCGCACTCCACTTAGCCTTAAGGAAACATCGATCATTGTCTTCCTTGTATTCTCTGGCCACCATACTGGTGATACAAGGGTGATAAGGAAGAAGCGCTGAAAACCTTTTCCAACGTGTAATGAACGAGGTAGCTTAGTGACTTTTCTACTAGGGCTCTTTTACCCAGGATCCCTTTCGGCAGAGAGATATCCTTCCGTTATTGGTCTCTCATTTTGTATTGTTCGACTTGGATTTCATCTCCTTGTGAAGGATACAACTTGTTGAGGTCTCCAGCTCTTAGCTAGGAGGTTTTGCTTGCTATTTCACCTTTTTAGAGGGTCTTTTTCTTTTTAGTGCTGCTTGTTGGAATTTTGGCCACTTTTGTTTCAGCTCACTTACTATAACACCGGTCCTAGTATAGTTTTTTGAGCTTATTTGATGATGTGTGATGTGCTCTTCTCCTAGGTCTTCGAGATGGTTGAATTAGATGGTCTTCTCAAGGGACTAAACACCTCTTGATGGAGCCATTGATGCTTGACCTTAGGAGTAGTCTAGAGGACCACGTGATCACATCATCCGTGTGGACTTTTCCATTTACTATGATGATGGTCTTTTAGGTTATATGGAACAATGGTACATTTGAGAGAGAGATGATTGGTTGTACCCAACCTTGGTTGTACCCAACCTTGGTTGATTGTCTTATGGTCCTTCCATTTTGTTGATAATATTTGTGTGGTACCTTGCCTTTTCTCTTTGGGTCTTTTACTCATCTTGGTATATCTTTTGATTTGTACCACCTTTTATGTTTTTGGTCTTGTGGGTACTACGGTAGTTTGTCCATATTTGAGGTACACACCCTAATTTGTCCAAGTTGTTATGAGTCTTTATACCGTTTGGTGGTCCTATTTGAGTTACAAGGAGCTATTGCATATAAGAGGTAGTTGTATCTCATTTGTCATATTTTTGTCGCATAATGTCATATATATATTTAATGTTTTTCTATTGTGCAATATGGTTTAATATATGTAATCTAAATGGTATGTCTCATATTTATATTTTTATATGTTCATATCAATCAGGTAAGTACCAAGTGAAAGATATGAATGTATATATCGAACCTCTTATCGACAAGCTACTGAAGTTATGGAATGGCATCACTATGTATGATGTATCTAGACCAATACGACAAAGGCAATTTCAATTCCATGTAGTGCTTGTATGGACAATACATGATGCCCCAGGGTTAACCCATTTCTGTGGTATGTAATTATAAGTTCCACTTTATTTGCAAAACATTATATGAACTACTAGTTAATATACTATGCATGCATGTTTTTCTAAATAATCCAGTCATTTTGTATATAATTATAATTGACATAGATATTCCATCTCTTTATGTAGGTCTTCAGACAAAGGGGAAATTTGCATGTCCAATTTGTGGTCCTAAGATCAAATCTCATCATTCAAAAATCTTAGGAAAGGCGGTGTTTGATGAGTATAGGCACTTCCTCTATAAGAATCACAGGTATCGAATTACCGAAAAACATCTATTCAATGGCAAGCAAGAGACTGCATTAAAACCGCAGAGAATGACACCTCGCCTATGGAAGTTGCAATATAATAGAAATTGTCAAGGTACGTATAATGAATCATCGTATATGATATGTTATATTGTATTTTTTTATATTGTGTGGTTTTTACTGTAATTGACATTAATTTATGTAATTTCATGATTGTCGTTCATGTGATCATGAAGGCATTAATGGGATTCCATGAGGAATGAAAAGTTATCCTAGACAATTCAGTAGGTTGCCCTATTATGAGCACCTACAAATTGCTCATCTATTTGATACAATGCATATCGGAAAGAATGTGACCGAAACATTATGGCGAATATTGGATGGAAGGAATGGAAAAGAAAAAATTGTCAAAATTTGCAAAGACATTCAAGATAGCAACCATGCAATGAAAGACGTCATTGAATTTCATAGCAATGGAGAGAAAATTAATATAAACTCACTTCCATGGATGTTAACGGACCAACAAAGTAATGTTGTAAAAGAAGTCATTCGAAAAATTAAATTTCCCACCGGATTTTGTGCGAACATGAAGAATATCATAACAAAGAAAGGTGATTTCATGGGGGTGAAAACTCACAATTGGCATGTCTTCATGAAGGTAATTATTATGGTATAGATTTAATTATTTTTTTTCCTATTCGAGTGAATATGGTTGGTATATTTTTTATTTGTCTACTCTTTGTTGATAAAATGAAACTATTTGTATATTATTGTTACAGTATGTTCTACCTCTCTCTATCCCGGACAACTTCGACAACAATGTCAAGCAAATAATATATAGTCTCGGGAAATACATGAGGTAAGTGGTGATTTTTTCCATGCACTTAGTGTTTGTTTAATTCAACATAGAACTTATATTTGATTTTCGTTCTGTAATTCATGATGTTACGTAATACATTGTTTTTTTTCTTTAATCTCTTGATTTGGTTGTCATGTCACTTGTAGATGGTTGTCATCTAAAGAAGACATAAAGTATTGGAGGAGAGAAATTCCTCGTCTCATGTGTGAAATGCAGAAGCATCTACCTTCATCATTTTTCAATGCACAAGAACACTACCTCATACACCAAGTTGAGGAGATTGAACTGTGTGGACCTGCGCACTCAAGGTCCATGTGGATGGTTGAGAGGCACTTGAAATTTATGAAGGGTTTGGAAAGACAACGAGCATATGCTGAGGGTTCTATGATGGATGGATATATGGTATACCAAAACATGCTGTATATTAGAGAATATCTTCCTAAATTAGAAGAAGAGCTCAATTTACGTCGCATTTGTGATCTAGAATCCAATAAGAGTTTTGAAGGGGAGTACCTGAAGGGGAAAGGTAGATCGAGGAAGGTGAAAGGTAATATAACACATTTGACTGGTGATTTTTATGTATATATAATATCATATATATTCTAATTTTATATTCAGTATTTTGCATAAATTTAGAGTGTAATATACTTTGTTAAGTTACTATATTACATTTGTATTAAATTTTAATTTTATTGTCATGAAATAGTTGGTCGAGAGTGGGATGCAATTCATTTATACATCGCAAAAAATCTTGATTGGATGAAGGTATGGATCGAACGATGTGAGCAATCTGGTCATGGAATATCATGGGAAGGTGTGGCTTCATTGGTTAAAGCTACACATCGCAATGGAGACACCAATCTAACACAAAGGGAAATCAATTTAGCAAGAGGTTTAAAAGATAAGAAGGTAAGCATATTAATCATCCACACTATTTTTTTTGTAAAAAATAATGTTGTTGTACGTCATGCTGTTTTTTTCATTGTATGGCATTATAAACATGCACTAGTTAATCATAAATATTGGATCATTATGTAATATTTTCCTGTATGGCTTGTTGTAGGTAAAACACCATAAGGCTATGTGGTGCAATGGATGTAGATATCGAATCAAAAAGTTGGATGAAACAAAGAAAACATCTAATTGTGGGATATCTGTAGTCTTTGAGGTGACCAATGTTTCTTCTAGAAGTGACAGACATCCACTAGAACTCTCTGAAAATTGATACTATGGGTATCTGGAAGACATTCTTCAATGTGACTTTAACTCCAAGGTATTTCTGTTCGTTGTCAAATGGTACAGGTGTCGATTGAATCAACATGATCCCGATAAAACAATAATTGAACATGATAATGGATTTACCATGGTAAATACAAGGTTGTTTGAGCCAGGAACGGAGCCCTATGTTATTCCAACCCAATGTGAACAGGGATTTTACTCTGAGGTTCCAGGTAGAGCGGGGTGGTCATTTGCTGTGAGACACGATCCAAGGGGAAGGCTGATAAAGTATAACGTAGATGAAGGTAATGAAGACGTTCTCGAAGAAGAAGATGCCGTAGAAGATGATCATGATCAACGTGAGTTAGATTATCATGGTCCAGAAGAAGATGTTGAAAAACTTATTGAATCAGATGATGTATCAGACAATGTCCACGAAGATGATATCAACGATGACATGATGATCGTAACTGACATCGATGACGTGGATGATATGGTCAATCCTTACAATGTTGAATCTGGATCATCGGATGATAGTACAGACAATGACTCGGATGAAGAAGATGACGAAGACCATTGAAGTTTACGAGGTATGCAATAATAATAAATTAGCTGTTTCTTAGTGAGTTTCAATTTTCCTGTATGATGTAATTACAAACATTGCTTGTTATAGAGTATGTCAAAAAACACATTTAAAGTTTTTGTACATAGATATTTTGTCTGGTTATGGGGAATTGAGAGTGATGTGAGGGGGGGGAGGGGCCATAAGAGCTTCCACCTTCATGTGGTTGGACCTGTTTAGTAGAGAATATTAAATTATTCTCGAAATAGAGAGAATCTTAGTAAGGAAATGCAAAATTATCAAGACTCAAACATCATCATCATCATCATCATCATCATCATCATCATCTTCAACATCATCTTCATCATCATCTTCATCATCATCATGTTTTTCTTCTTCATCATCATCTTCATCATCTTGATCATCATCTAGTTCATCATTGTCATCATCGACATATTCATCAGCAACATCATGTTCATCGTCGTCGTCACGACCACCACCATCATCATCATTATGATCATCATCATCATCATCATCATCCTCATCATCCTCATCATCCTCTTCCTCATCATCATCAGCATCTTCATCATCATCGTCATGATCATCGTCATCATCAATCGTCTTCATCATCATCGTCATCTTCATCATCGTCATCATCATCGTCTTCATCATGATCATCATTGTTATATGATATCTGACGCAGCTACCTAGAAAAACCAACGGCGTTTGTCGTCGGTGGTTTAGTGATCTTGTCGGATTCTTTTGAAGTCAGAAGTTTGATATCCAATGCCTCTTGTCGTCAGTGGTATGGAGAGGTTATTGGATTCATCATCATCATCATCTTCATAATCATGATGATCATCATCTTCATAATCGTCATCATCATCATCATCATCATCATCATCATTATCATCATCATCATCATCATCATCATCATCATCATGGGGCCAACGTTGAATTTTTTTAAATATGTGCTGGCTTGGACTAAGATGGTTAGACTAGACGCATGCATTGACAATGTAGGAGGGTTTCAAGACTCAAATGAATGACACTAACCATTGAAGCATAAAAAACCATACCTATAAATTAAATAATGTGATACAAGGGGCCAACATTGAAATTGTTTAAATATGTGTTGGCTTGGACTGAAATTTGGCATGGTTAGACTAGATAAATGCATTGACGACGTGGGAGGGTTTCCAAACTCAAACATGACTGACACCAACCATTAATGGAGCATTAGAAACCATACCTATAGATTAATTAATGTGCTACATGGGGCCATCATCATCATCATCATCATCATCATCGTCATCATCATCCTCATCATCCTCATCATCATTGTCATCATCATCGTCATCATCATCATCATCATCGTCACCATCATCATCATCATCATCATAAGTAATATTTTGAATTTAAGGTGAGTAATGAAAGATAAAGACACAAAATTAATAGAATTAATAAAATATAGATAGATTACATGTATTAAGAAGCTAATTAGGAGAGAATATAATGTTTTCACTTATCATGTTTATATATATTAAAAGGATTTGGTCAATATGATACCTTAATTCAAATCGAGTAGCATGTTCCTTTCCTATCACTTTATTTTAAGGAGAGTAGGAAAAGAATAAAGTGCAATGTTGAAAACCTACTCACTTTTAGTGGTGAATTACATGATGATGATGCTTATGATGACAATGATGTTCTTGATGATGATGCTAATGATGATGACACTGATTATCATGATGATGATGATCGAGATGGTGGTTATGATGACAAAGATGATGAAAATGGTGTTGTTTATGATGATGATGCTAATTAATGACAACGACGATGTTAATGATGATGCTTATGACGATGATGACGATGATGAAGATTAATGATGATGACAATGTTGATTCTTAATGCATTTTTCATTTTCAATAAGGTTTTTTTTATAAAAAATATTTTATTTTCCAATTGAACTATGCTCATCCATTATTTATACAACAAGGTTATAAGTTCAAGATTGTGACTTGAGCTTGTAAAAAGGATTACATATTGTATTAAGACATTACCTACTTCAGTAGAAATTAATCAATACTAGGGCTTGAGATTAAGATCATGATTAGACATATCATTAGGACCAAGATCATGTTTGAGCTTAAGATCAAGATATAACCAATTAATAGGACTAGGATATTCTTTGAGCTCATCAAGCTAAGGATCTAACCTATGTTTAGGACCAATATCTTCCGGAGATCAAGACCAAGATTTTTTTTTTGAAATAGAATGTTTAACCTATATCTCCAAATGAACTCTTACACAATTTTTGACCTCACTAATATAATTAATGTAATAAATTTGGACAATTAAAAAAAAATTATATATAATAATTAAAAAAACTTTATACATATAACATTATATATAACAATTAAAAAAAAACATTATATATAACAAAAAAAACATAAGTGGTGATCGTCAGACCCATCATCATCATCATCGTCATCATCATGGATCCATAAGTGTGATTATTTATTAGCATGGTAACAAAACATGGGTGATACTTCTATGTGTGGTTATCAAGTAATGAGCAAAAACTAGAAACATACATAAGCATCCAAAGCAAATCCATGACATACAAGGTATATGGCTTAATAATTGCACACTCTAACTTCATTACAAGTGCTAAAAAAATGAGCAATTAAATTGTATGTCTATGAAAAACATCCATGTGGCTAGAGCCAAGTAGGTAGACAAATGTGAGACCAATTGCACTTGTAGTGAACAAAATTAAACTCTTGGATATTGTGGTGATTTATAAATCAATTATGATACAATATTTATAAAGTTGCCTAGAAAATTTAAAAAATGAATATATTAATGTAATATTTAATTAAAAACAAATTAAAAAAACCAAAAAAACAAACATTATATATAATATATATAGAACAAATAAAAAAAGCCCATATGCATTTCATAAACCACACCCATAAACCCTCTGCAACGACTTTTCGATTTGGACTTGCTCTCGACCTGATATTGATTTGGAGTGACCTACTCTTGATTTGGACCTGCTCTCGACCTGAGACTTGAGGCATTTTCCGATTGCGGCGGGGGAGAGGGAGTGACCCGATGAGCAAGCAGTGGGATTGACCCGATAAGCAAGCAGTGGGTGAGGTGTTTTGGACCAGTGGATAGTTGGAGTTTTTGGAGGCAGATTGGACTCGTGTTCGATAGTGGGAGAGGCGGTTTGTGATTGTGGCAGGGGAGAGGGAGTGACCCAATGAGCAAGCAGTGGGAGTGACCCAACGAGCAAGAATTGGGAGAGGTGGTTTGGACCAGTGGATAGTGGGAGAGGTGGTTTGCGATTGTGGAAGGGGGGAGGGAGTCCAAAAAAAGAAACTATAAGAGGAGCCGGAAATGCCTCCCAAGTCCATGAGTACCAAGCCCTAAATTGTTTTGATTTGACAAATTTAAAAATTAGGTAGCAAATCACTGTGGTTTCATTGCTAATTTGATCTTCCAAGAGGGTTTCATTGCTAATTCATTCTACATTGGGGTATAACCTTTCAATACCTCACACTCCATCATTTGGAAAACCTACAATATCACGTGGTATCTACCATTTGTAGGAAAAAATGTCTTGCGGAGCACAAACATGCTCTGCAGGGCCAAACCCCTTTCCTTTTATCCAATGTGTGGGACTGGCGGAACAACTGAAGGGATGCACACTACCCATGTCCTACGAAGCTCTCAACGAGTAGGGCATTTCTCATTTAGGTGCTAGAAGGGTAGTAGTTATTGGCAAATTCACTTAGAACTAAAATGCTTACAATAGTACTGATAAGACAGCGTCAAACCCTTTTGATCATGGTGGAAGGTCTTAGCCTGAGGGATGTGTGCTTACCCAAAAGGGAGCCACATGCTTCTCTCACTATACCCCAAGCTAGGCGTCGTCAGCATCCAAATCCTCCACGCCAACCATCGTAACTTTGAACAATATACACAAGGGTCAGTGATTGTTAAATGGTATCTAAAACAAAACGAAATGTTAAACTATTATCAAGCTTCATATACAGTAAATTTTTCAAGTCTGTGAGAAGTGCAATTACCATTTAAAAGTCATGAAGGTTGGAAACGTAACCCTGAGTGGAAGCGACCATCCTTGTTGACTCGAAAGAGAATGCAAATATTTTTTGAAAATCACAAATCACACCTCACTTCATGGTGGCAATGGCCATGAGAAGAGTCGAGATGCTGAAGGAAAAACATAGTAGAGCATGGAGGTAGTAGCTCAGCTCCCAAAACCCTCCTAATTGTGTGGCCATATTATACTATATGATATAGAGGAGAGGCCTTACACTTATTATTATTGTATAAAAATAAGGAAATAATATTAACTGTAAATCCAATAAGGAAATCATATTAATTGTAAATCCAATAAGTAAACCATGTTAAATGTAATTCCAGAAATATGCAAACCAGAAATATGATATGGCCCTCTAGGTTTTTTGCAGTAAAATCTAAAGGAAATTTTAGAGCCTTTTTCAAATGAAACCCTTACTCATTATTCCACATATGTTTAATGTATAGATTGGAACATTTTTCTGGAGATAGTCAAAAGATTAGGCATCCCTGACACTTCAGCTCCTCCCTTGTAGCAATCCCTTGATTCTTCTTTTTCTATGTATTTTTATCTTATTGCATCTAGTGTTTTTTTTTAGTTTGATGGGTGAATAAGTTGTTGGGTGTGTGACCAACATGTTAACAATCACAGTCACCTCTTTTTCATTTCCCATGGAATCTATTATGCTTCTCATCCCCGTTGATTATTTTTTACTTTGACTTAATTTTTGTGCCATTCAAATTTGTCTCGAATCCCTTTTGGGTGCAAACTTCCCATTGGGAAGCTTTTGGCCTCTAAAATATGATCTATGGAGGAGATTGAAGTACAGAGTCTCCACTTTTTTTTTCATGTTCAACATTCCATTAGTCCTATAGTTTAGATACTTCTTATTTGCCCCTTTGAGTTACTAGTTTTTTCTTGTTCCATTTCTACCAAATGTGTTCTTCCTCTCCATGTATGTGCTTTGATGAGGTAGGCCTTATGACATGTAAGCAAGAAAAATTTGTTGTTTTTATTGTAGAAGGTTGAAACCCTTTTCCCCATAAGTATGGGTGTCCAAACATCACCTCACATGCATCAAGTCATGCAACTTCATATTCTACTTCATTTGTGTGTTGACTGTAACTACAAAAAAAATCTTCCATGTGTTGGCTTCAATGCCATGTCCTCCTTGCCATATCTTGTCATCCAATACCCATATTCTTGAATTAGGGCAGACTTGTAGGTTAGGTTTGTTTATAGCAGGGAATGAAATCAGTGGTTCCTAACTAGATGGTTTCTCGCATGGTCAATAGTCATACGTTACCCATCATGGATAGTTGTATATGTGGCAATTTTGGTTGTAAATGATTTGAGCATGTATAGCTTCCATTCAACATCTCTTTGAAGCTTGTAGCATGGATTTCTTATGGTCCTATTTTACAACTTTTCTTCATTTAGAGTTCTAAGATTCACAAGATCATGCCAGGGGATACTATCCCCTAGATGGAGCCAATGTTAACACCAAATTTTCCTTCATAAATCCGTGTGTTACTTTCCAACATATATTCATGGAAATTATTAGAGGTGAGCTCAATGTTACGTTACAGAGTTCACTATTCGACATTGATGGTTTGTAAACATTATACAAGATGAACTCAACATTGGAGTCCATAATTTAGCATCAATGATTCATGAGTACCTTGGCTCATTGATTTATTTTGGCTCTTGCATTACTTAACATCGGTATTTGCTCCCTCTTAGTCAGTTCTCTAAATTCATTGACCATAATTTCGACATTGATGTTTTTACATTTGTGCATGCATAACTGTGCTTTTAGGGGTAGGTTTTTGTGGTCTAACAACATATTTACATGTTTCCCAAGCCAACAATCTGTGCAGGTGTAAATCTATGTTTTGGATGCTTGCTTGGTGTGTTTTATTGCATATTACAAGTCTAATATTTCAAATTACAGTAAGCATTTATTGTAGTTTGGATGTTTTTTTTTATCTTTAGCATTCACACTTTGTATAACGATTACCCCATGTAGTTAGAAATCAGTAACCCAAAGTACAACAAGATAATCTGAGGTGACAATGTACATTATACAACCTATCATAGACTTCCAAGGTTCTATTTTTCGCAGTTTTCTCCATGCAGTATATTTACATATATATTTTGGAGGATGTAGGGGGAATGGACAGTTTCAGAATTTCAATACTCACAATCTCAAGAAGTTTCTAATTTTAGAAACTTCATCTTGCTTGAAATCTGAAAGTAAATTTGAATGCCTGTTGGAAAGATGAGCATGGTGTTTCAATTTTCATGTTGGTAAATTCTCAAATTGTTTTAGGCCCCGATCAAAGTTGGTCAACTCTTGTCAAACCCTAGGCCTAAAAATAGTCTCAGCTCTAAAAGATGATCAAATTTTTGAAGACCGAGCATTGAGTATAGTATGGGGTTAAAATTTGGTGGCAATGGAAGGTTGCTGATTTGGGCTATATTTTTAGCAATGTGTTTTTTCGAAGTTTAACACAGCTTCTAGAGATCCACTATGGTGTAAAAGATAAGATAAGTTTATTACTGTCCAACAAATAACCAAAAATTAGGTAAATGGGATTGCTTAGTACATAAGTGGTGATTTGTTTAGTTCATCAAGGGCATCAATTTCTAAGGCTGAAACAAAGTCGAGGGCAATGAATTTTGTTGATCCAGCCCCAAATGCAATGACCAAATTAATGGAAACTGTGGAGAAACTCCACGTCTGTTACAAGGATTCAACACCAGATGGTTTGAGAGGAGAGAGCACATTATTGTGTGAAAGACTTTCCCCACAAGAAATTAGGGATATGACATGCAATACTTATACCCAATGGCATATGGAGAGCATTGGGGAGTTACATATTAGCTTGTCTTCAAGGAAGGTGAAAATGAAAAGAAGCTGTTCCAAGCTATGCCACTAAGAGAGGTCCTTACTAAACAAAAAAAGTTGTCCAAAGGCCACTAGAACAACCACATGAAAATATACAAAGTGATAATGTGTTGAATTTTAATTTCCCTAATAAGTTGTAAAAAATCAAAATATTTGTGCCCTAAACTGAATGGCAGTCACTGCCCATTTTATATCGGTTTTATGGTGAATAAAATGTCACTTAATATTCATAATTTTATGCTAGACTTAGGGGCCTGCAGTTGTGTTGCTAGCGGTCTTGAGTTTCAGCTTGGCAATGATGACCCACGCCAGTCGTCACCGTTTCCATGCTGAAACTCAACACCGCTAGCAACACTCCTCGGATCGAGTCACATTGTAATTAGTACTAGTAAATGACTGTTCTTTAAGTTCACAATTATGTCCTGCATAATGATATTCCCCAGTTGTGGTCACTATTTTTTATTAAGCTCATGAATATTTATATGTAGTTTATTGTTTCTACTATCACTGTGTTTTTGTGAAGAATGATTGAAGAATGTTATAAGTGTGCCTAAAGAATTATGAACATGGATATATACAATTCCTTATATTTATTATCACTTTGTTTTATGTGATGAATTCATTTGCATGACTTGAGTAGATCTAAAGCTCTCCTTGAGGTCCCATGAATGAACTTGAACACTTGTTGCATTCATTTAATTTGAAAGAGTAGTTATAGTTTGAAAGAACTCTCTCCTTACCTTAGCTAGCATTCATTGAAAGGAAAGGATTATTTTATTCATATGCATTTGCATGGTTTGAGTCAGTCATCACTTCACGAGTTGCACTTCCATCACCTGAATGAGTAGTACAACCATTAAAATTTAACTCGTTAACTCAACAAACTTTAACCTCGCTCGAGGATAAAAAGAATTGGTTAGTTAGGTAGGACACCGGGGATAGGCATCCAAATAATTTCCCCTTGTCATTATCATCCAAGTCATAGTTTTTGTCTTCTAGGGTGCTAAAATCCTCTTGTACTTGTTGACATGGTCATCGACCATTTTGTGGAGGGGCCTCTTGTTGTTTCAGGGGTTAAACTGCCGCAAGATCAAGAACTGGACGAAATTTGTGGAATGCCGCACTCCACTTAGCCCTAAGGCAACATCGATCATTGTCTTCCTTGTATTCTCCGGCCACCATACTGGTGATACAAGGGTGATAAGGAAGAAGCATTGAAAACCTTTTCCGACGTGTCATGAATGAGGTAGCTTAGTGACTTTTCTACTAGGGCTCTTTTACCCAGGATCCCTTTCGGTAGAGGCATATCCTTCCGTTATTGGTCTCTCATTTTGTATTGTTCGACTTGGATTTCATCACCTTGTAAAGGATACAATTTGTTGAGGTCTCCAGCTCTTAGTTAGGAGGTTTTGATTGCTATTTCACCTTTTTAGAGGGTCTTTTTCTTTTTAGTGCTGCTTGTTGGCATTTTGGCCACTTTTGTTTCAGCTCGCTTACTGTGACACCGGTCCTAGTATAGTTTTTTGAGCTTATTTGATGATGTGTGATGTGCTCTTCTCCTAGGTCTTTGAGATGGTTGAGTAAGATGGTCTTATCAAGGGACTGAACACCTCTTGATGGAGCCACTGATGCTTGACCTTAGGAGTAGTCTAGAGGACCACGTGATCACATGATCACATCGTTCGTGTGGACTTTTCCGTTTACTGTGATGATGGTGTTTCAGGTTATATTGAACAATGGTACATTTGAGAGAGAGATGATTGGTTGTACCCCACCTTGGTTGATTGTCTTATGGTCCTTCCATTTTGTTGATAATATTTGTGTGGTACCTTGCCTTTTACCTTTGGGTCTTTTACTCATCTTGGTATATCTTTTGATTTGTACCACCTTTTATGTTTTTGGTCTTGTGGGTACTGCGGTAGTTTGTCCACATTTGAGCTGCACACCCTAATTTGTCCAAGTTGTTATGAGTCTTTATACCTTTTGGTGGTCCTATTTGAGTTACAAGAGGTAGTTACAAGGAGCTATTGCATATAAGAGGTAGTTACAAGGATCTATTGCATATATTTAACATTATTTGACCTTCCATCTCTTTGGCATTTCAAATAACAGGTAGTTACAAGGAGCTATTGCATATAAGAGGTAGTTACAAGGAGCTATTGCATATATTTGACATTATTTGACCTTCCATCTCTTTGGCATGTCAAATAACAGGTAGTTACAAGGAGCTATTGCAATATATATTTGACATTATTTGTACCTTCCCCACAATGCTTGATTTACTTTTGGTCCTTACACCCTGTTGTTTATTGGTCTTCTGGTAGCTTGTTCTTTAATTTTGGTCCTTTCATTTTTTTGTGGTACCTTGCCTCTCACCTTTTGGGTCTTTTACTGATCTTGAGTTATCTTTTGATTTGTACCGTCTTTTTTGTTTTTGGTCTTGTGGATATAACTATGGTAGATTGTCCACATTTGAGGTACTACACCCCCTTAGTCCAAAGGGTTATGAGTCTAATTTATACCCACTCTTTTTTTTTTACTTGTACCTTATTGGTTGGTTTTTTTACCCTTTGGTTGGTCTTTGTACTTTACTGGGGGGCGTGAGTCTCTTTGGCCTTAGTCTGCTGGATGTCAGCTCATCTTTATTGTGATTGTACTGAGCCTTTTGACTATCATTGAATTTCTTTGATTGACTGTACCATAACCAGTCATCTCTCTCTCTCTGGTTTGTACTAACCTTATAATAGGGTCACTTGGTTCCTAGAGTTGACTGGCCTCTAAGAGGCACAGTCATTTCTGAAAGTAACTCTTATGAGTATATTACATGAAACGTCTACACCCAGGTAATCAAATATGTGTTGGTTATAAGACTTAATTAGTAATCAAAGTGTTGGTAATAAAATACGTGGTAAATAATTTGAATTAAGTAGTTAAGGCTTGTCCTGTCATACAAAATTGTTGGTAATCAAATTATATTTGTTGGTAAAGAATTTTAAGAGTGGTGGAACTCGACCTCGACTGAACTTGTGAGGGAAATTATCTTGGATAATAAGTGTCCTGACAGAAAACTGAGTAGAACTATGACTTTATTTTTTGAACCATGACCTTATCATAACTAGAACAGATTGCTCCGGACTTCCATTTGTGAGCTAAAAAACACAATAAAATTTGAAAAAACAAAAGGAAAGTTTGCAAGATGGCAATCATTGTTTTGATGTTATAATTGTACTGTTCATGAGCACATTTCTGGGAAAGTAAAAAGCATTCCTGACTTTATAACAAGAGAATATTTGACACAGAAGTGTGCTGTTAATTTTTAAGAAGCAGGCCTAAAGCAAGCGAGCTTGAAACAAGTGAGCCTAGTGCAAGCGAGCATAGAAGTTCAAAGCGGAATCCAGTGGGCCCATAACCCACAAGTAAACATGAAAATCTCTGCTTTGACCGGAGGAAAAAATCATATATATACTATCAATGATAATATGAGTTGGTTGGATTATATGCAAGACTGGAAACCTAGGTGGGAGTTGAGAAACGCTGAAGTATTAGATGCTAACTTACAAGGATCTGATGCTTTTATTAGACTAGTGCCAGAACTCAGAAGAATGCCTATGGGATCCAGTATTGATGTACCCGAGATGATTTACAGCAACTCCTTGAGAAAAGCAGCTGATGCAAACAATTGGTTAACTCACCTATACCATGATCTTAACTTAATCTCGACGGAGGGCTCTACACCTCACCCCGGGCTATGACTAGAACAAGAATACTACTTATTAACCGGATATGTTCTTTGGAAGCATGGCCACATCAAGATGCTAGTCTTCGGTTTCCACGTACTACACACACTTATGAAAAATATAAAAAAATATGGTGGAAATTCTTGAGAAAAGAAAATAAAGATAGAACATATTATACCATGCTAAAGTTTGGAACTCAAATGACACATATCCATGAGGATCCTGCATGATTCGTCCCTGATTGAACTAGAGACTGGTGGCGGTCATTCGGCATCAACCTGACAGCATTAGATCCAGGTGCTATTTATAATCTAAAAAGGGAAGTTGGAGAATCTCTCGAACAGGTCAAAGATATTTTGCAGACAAAGCTTACTCAGGTTCAAATCCTTTGGTACTACATTAAAAACGAAGGACAGTGGCTTGTCAAAACCCACATAGACAACTACATGCATCAGAATAGACGCATGGTCCTGAGGTCTGTTTATTCAAAGGAATGGGTTGTTGAATCCAACGTCTTTCGAGAATTGTATGGTCCCCCATACTCCGATGAGTTGTAAATATCTCAAAAGTATTTGGCTATGAGTGGGGCCTGTCCATTCAAATTGTTATAAAGATTGAAAAGAAAGTCTTTGTAACTATGTCATGATAATATAAAGAAAGCCCTACTTTTCTCTCTGTCAATATGATTGAAAATCTATGTTATGTATTAAATACCCTAAGTCAGTATTACAAGTAATTGTCCAAAGGCAACATTAGTTGGGAGTATGACTGAAAGCTACCATTTTTCAAAACAGCTTACATGTTTACGGTTCCGTTTTTGCTTGATTCAATTACTTTCAGTCATATAAGAAGATCATGCTTGAATAAGATTATACAAGTTCCACAACATTATATAAAATATTGTTTTTGAAGATTTGTGAACACTTATTAACCACCGAAAAGATCTTACTTTTGAAAGTCATAAAAGCTTTCCATAATGGTTAGTGATTTTTATTTTATATTGTTATTGCTGAATATAAATATCTTACTAAATGTGTTTGGACTTCAATTACCGAGTTGATGAACCCAAACTGATGGGATGAGAGAGACTTCAGGGAAATGATGACAAAGCTAATAATTGGATGGTTTGATCTGGGAGTCAAGACCCAAAGGAGCAATAAAAGAAAGCTCATAATTGCGTGAATTTGTACTTATAAGAAAGATAAAGTGATCGTCTTCCTCATCGCTTGAATGCCTACATGTTGAGAAAGGGAATGAGGATCAAGTAACATTATAAAAGATGCTACATGTCACCTTTTAAGAGGCACTATGCCTTGCAGTTGTATCTAAAATTTTTTCCCATGTTACAGGTAGAACCAAACAGGTATTTGTCAGATTTGTCTTCCTCGAGCGAGGGGAGTTTAGGAAGGCTAGAGGAAAGTGAGACATCCAGTAGGTCTAGAAGAGTTGTATCAACTAGATGTCAAAAGACCAGAAGAAAATTTGATAAATGCAATGATTTTTTTCACGGTCAATGGGGGTCATGTTCCTATGGTGATGAGACAAAAGACAACCTCGAGGTGCCCTTGAGGTATAAACATTTAGTGAAACAATGGGTACCCAAGGATCTTCCTCAACCGAACATAGATTTTTGTGTGAACGATAGGATATATCGAATAGCACCGTCTTCAATACATGGTTTCGGGTTGTTCAAAATGGATGGCATAAGGGTCCCTTACAACACATGTACAGAATTGATGGAATATGTTGGACCCTGTTACAGCTACATAGATTGGATGCGCTTGGTCCAATTTACAAAAAGTATGCGTAGCTATAGATTCTCAACAAACTATTTACAGTTGAAAGACAAAAATCAAAATAAAGGAGAAACATTGTACATGGACGGAAGGCCAAAGGCCACAGGGAATATTGTGGGGTTTATAAATAGTACACAACCAGGGTCTACAATTAAGCAACCAAACTGCGAATTTGAGGGGTGTGAAGGAAACCATGCTTTTGTAGTTGCCATTAAATCAATATCTGCAGGGGAAGAGTTGCTTATTAATTACAATTTGAACCGAGTAGATACAAAAAAGGTTACTATGGGAGTGGTACATATAACTATTCACCCAACCTTTTATTAATGAATTTAACATATTAAGGATTTTTTCGTTAGTTTATTTCATTTAAATTTTCCCCATTTACTTCGCAAGCTAGTGATCGGGATAAAAAACTGCTAGCAGATGGTCGGAGGAGTACATATTCCTCGAGGGATCAGGTATACATATTTGTAATAGTGCAAATATAATAAGAAAAAATAGTTGACTTTCACTATGTTTAGGTGACTTTCACTATGTTTTTTATTTAGGTATTTGTAAGGGGCAACTCCCAGTTATTAGTAGATTGGGGCAAGTCACCTATGAGCATCGATCCGAGGAGTGGATCAGGATCCTCTACGTTGAAGGTATAATCCATTGGAATTGTTAATATAATTTTAGGAATCTATCATTATATAAATCAATAGTGTTTTATATTTTTTTGTTGCAGCCCAGTGAATCGTTGTATGAAACAACATCAGAAGAATATCCAGTAGATCCTAAAGTGGCTGAGATCCTTAAAGATGATAGACAAACTGGTGAAGCCACAAACTGGTTTATCATGATAGACAAATTGTTGGAAAAATATAGTGCGGAACTTGTTTCTCTTCTAATCAAGTATCTGCAGAAAAGCCAGAACTTGGCAAGGATTGAATTGTTGGAATGAAAATCTGAATCCTTGGAAGTAAGTTGAGGAATCTTGATTCATAAAATAATTCATTTATAACTTTATAATTTTCTCTTTTATATGATAGTATTGAACGTGTAAGATGTGGTTTGTATTTACAGAATTATCGGAAAACACACAATAGTGGTGGAGGAGATGTTGGCCGCAGCAAGGCTCGTGGAGAGACGTGGCATCATGAGCAAATGACTCTGCGTACTACATCGACTCCTTCGCCATTGTTATCGACTGAACAGTCGGAAACACGTTCTGACACACCCCAGACCCCAATTGTGAGTGCACCGACCATTGGTGACCATGGCACACCGGATCATCCACCGGAAGAGGTAGACAACAAGAATCCTGGTAATATTGATATCAACCTAGTTGCATTTCCAGGATCTTCCCGTGTCACTAGCACGGGAACAATGGAAGCAACATTTTTGGTCAACATAGATCTCGTCCCAATAAAGATTGATAAGGTCCCAGGTAATTAATATATGTTGATCAAGTTATTGTTTATAACTTCATTGTAATATACCGTTAAAACATTTTCTTTCAACTAATTATGATCGTGGCATGATCGTTTTGTAGGAAATGATGTTTTCTATAAAAAAATGAATGATGTGTGCTTGGAGATATTTGGTCCCACCATCCGAGAAAGGTGGGATAAACAACATAAATGTTTAAAAGATGAACTCATGCATCGGTTGGTTGGCATGTTCGGCGACAAGACCTTCAATAAAGTTGAGGTCATGAAAAAGGCTTGTCAACATGTGAAGGTTGTCCGAGACCAATATAGGACCCACCTGGAAAAAAACCTAGGTATGAGCGCCCTCCAATGATTTCACCAATGGAGTGGAGAGCTCTAGTGGAGGATGGAAGGGAGAGGGATCAAAGAAGAGAAGGAAAGATAACACCAGGCACAGGGAGGTATGCAATACTTTCCGCAATGTAATTCAAAACCTTATTATTATTGAATATTTCTATATCAAACTTGGAACATCTAACATATTTCGACACTTGCATAGGCTTCTAGACACATCAAAGGCAAGACTTGAAAAAATAGGTTAGCACAAGATTGGGCCTGGTGGTTATTCCAATTTCGTGGCATGATTTGTAAGTTTCGAAAAACCAATAATCCATGCAAATAATAAATTGCAAATTATTTTTCGTTTTATTGCACCAGAAAATGTTAATTAACGATGTTATGCAAATATGCAGGCTGAACGATTAAATGAACAGGCCACTGAGGAAGACATGAAGCTTGGATTCAAGGAAGGATTTGGAGCTGTTGTTGAATGATGAAAAAGCTTGTCTGGCCAAACACAGTCTTCTGGTACCAATCCATCCGGTGCACAGGTAAATAGAATCTATATACTTTATTGAAGATTAACCACTTGTGCAATCTATTCATTATATATACTTGACAAAAAATATTGACTCTGTTTTGAGTAGGAAAGCAATGATCCCCCTAATGTCGAGGAGGGAGAAAAACAAATTGAAGATCATGCTTCTAATCCTGGTAATGAATTTATTCATATGCTAAAATTTTATGTATAGCATTGCAAATGGTGAACATTAATTGTAGTTCACCATATTTCAACTGCAGAGCATGTAGAGGGTGAAACTATATAGGTTGAGCCTGGACAAGAACATGAACTACATGATGTGGCCAAACCAGGTAAAAAAACACCTTTGTAATGTTTTTTTTAAATGAAATACTTGTCATTACAATATCAAAATACAACGATGTAACATTTTCACATTGTTGCAGCAAATCCGAACCACTTGCCGCAAAATCCATGTCTAGATCAACACTATAGGATGTAGACATCACCACAAGTGCCTAATGAAGAACCAAGAATTGGAAGAGAAAGTCCAGATGTATATGCTCCTCTTAGAGATTATTTACACTTATAAAGAGAAGAAAAACTAAAAAGAAGTGACTTGAAAAATGTACTCGTCCAATTATTTTTGATAGCAATATATCGTCCATGATTTTTGGCCTAATGAATGAATGAATGGTTTAATGGTTTAATGATTCAGTGTAGTAAACTGTTACCTTTATTGAATGTTAGTTTTTATTGAATGAATGTGTTGAATGAATGAATGAATGGTTTATTGAATGTTATCTTTTATTGTATGAATGTGTTGACTGAATGAAACAATGGTTTAATGAATGTTATCCTTTATTGAATGAATGGTAGATGAAAGTTCATGATGAAATATGGATGAATTTGCACGTATTTGTTTTTTTCAAGTACATGCATTGGGTATGGGGAATTGAGAGTGATGTGAGTGGGGGGAGGGTCCATAAGAGCTTCCACCTTCACGTGGTTGGCCCTGTTCAGTAGAGAATATTAAATTATTCTCGAAACAGAGAGGAGCTCAATGAATGGTTACGATGCTGGCTTTCTACAACCCACTCGCGTGTCATCTAAATTTTGACAATTTCTTGGAGCTTGTTGTGATGTTTGGTTGCTCATCATAACCAATTTCGAGTTTCCACAACTTCAAAGGCTGAGTAAATGATGCAATGGAATCAATATCCTTAACCTTCTCTTTAATTTCATTGGAATCAATATCCTTAACCTCACATTAAACCCTTTAAAAATGGTCTAATTACCATTGAAGCCTGGATTCTGAAGCATGATATTTGCAACTAATCTAGCATACACCAACAACAATTAGAAACATGCTTCCTGTTGTCAATGTTCATCATTTTTTAGGGCCGCAACTTAACTGAGGAGATTCGAACCTGCGACCTATGTCTAGTCCCAAGGCTAACACCTTCAAGCTTGAAGTGCAACTGACGATGGGAGACCACCTTCAAGCAGCTTGATTCATTCTGCATGCATTTCATAGTGGGAGATGACGGGCTACCACCTTGCTTGATTCATTATGCATGCATTTCACTATGCAATAGTCTCAAATCCCCTCTGCGCTTTCCCTAAATTAGTTTCTCGATTCAACATGACCCATGCCTACCATCCGAGGAGTGTTGTATGTGGTCTAGAGTTTCATCCTGGAAATGGTGACGATTCATGGTATTAGGTTTCCCTTCAGTTGCAATATGAAAAACTCAAAGCTCTCATAGGAAGGTTTGTCTGACAAATGTGATGGTTTCAGTTTCTCGATTTAGCATGACCCAAACAATCACATTTGTCAGACAAACCTTCACAGTGGACTATGAGTTTTCCATATTGCAGCTAAAGGGAAACATAATACCATGAATCGTCACCGTTTCCAGGCTGAAACTCAATACTGTTGGCAACACTCCTTGGATGACGGGCGTGGGTCATATTGAATTGAGACACTAATTCAGGAAAAACGCAGTGAATCTGAGACCGCTGCATAGTGAAATGCATGCAGAATGAATGAAGAGTATTGGGTGTCGAGAGAAATGGTGATGGGAATTGATTGATAAGGTTAGGATTGAAGGTGGTAGCCTTGGGACTAGACATAGGTCGCAGGTTCGAATCTCCTCAGTTCAGTTCATACCTGGTTATAGATTTTATTTATTTTCCTTTGTCAACTTTACGTATCCCTTTATGTGTTTTCTTTATTTTCCTTTTTTAACATTATGTATCCCCTTGTGATAATCAGAATTGTTAATATCGAGTCACTCGAGAATGAACGTAAAGAGGATTTCCACGTTAATATGTTCCATCCAAACCTATTATGTGTACTTTTTTAGGTCAAAAATATTCTTGTAACAAAGCGATGAAAGAACTTAGAAGTAAATGTAACAAAGCCCTGAAAGAAGTTCGCGTAACATAGTGGTTTTTGTTTACAGGAATCCTTCAATTTACAGGGTGAAAATGGCCATAGAGCTGCCACATTTCGGAGACGTCAAAATTGCTGACCTAAAAGTGCACTTGATAGGTTTGGAATATGGAATATATTACCGTTGAAATCCTTTTTATGTTCATTCTAGAGTTTTGAGAAAACCAAAGATATATGAAACGATGCATTATGACAGTCCGACTTCACAGCCACCTCTTGAAATCAAGGTAAGACTTGGATACAGGGAGACAAGTTCATATGATAGGGGGAGTAGTTGGAACAAATGAAGTAAAATTTCATTTGCTTCGACTACTCTGCCTATTAACTGATCTTGATATTGTGTCTTGTAAATTATCCTTGTGCCTTTCCATCTTCAACAACATTTTGTTGTTGGTTTTTTCATGCTAAATGCTCCCCCTTATGCTACTTCAAACTTCAACAAGGTTTTGTCAAGTAAATTCATCAAAGGTAAGCATGCATCATCATTCCATGCCCCCTCAAATCTCTCTCTCTCTCTCTCTCTCTCTCATTTTTTTTGAATCATACTTACTGCCTCTCCATCCTCCCTCTTCTACAACATTACCATTTTCAAGCAACAAACTCCACAAATGCTTGGACTTCTCAATCATCTCCTCATTTTTTTTTTTTAACGCAAGAAATCCTCTATTGCAATCATATTCAAAAAAATCTTTATGATACAACTGCTATTTTTTAACTTTAGTTTTATCCACTTTGTTTACTTTTGTTGCACTTTGAAAGTCATCTGCAATGATATCAACACACTACACATTATGGGAATAAGACATTCACATTTGCATCTTCCACTATTACATATAATTAAATATCATCTCCTTGCAACTCCACCATTGTAACACCACTCTCTTCTATAGTGTCATCTTCTACAACAACACCACTCACTACTGCAACATATATCCATTACAACTTTTCCATTGTTTCTTGAGTTTCATGTAAAAGCTTCTTTACCCCCAATATTTTCCTTATTGTCCTTTGCTACAATTAATTCTTCTACACCTTTATTTGGAATCATATCAACAACACAAACTTCCAAACAATAATGTTTTTCTTTTAATATTTTCCAAGGGTGTCGGTTAATCGACAGCAACAGCAAAGACAACCGACGACTTTTCCATATATCCGATGGCATAAGACGTCGATGCTCAGCCATTTTCAGTTGTGAATGGTGTCGGTTTTCCGACATAAACAGTGCACAAAACCGATGACTTTGCCATAGATCCGACGGCATAAGATGACGGTATTCAACCATTTTCAGTTGTAAATGGTGTTGGTTGTCCGACATACATTGTGAATAAAACCGATGACTTTGCCATAGATCTGATGGAAAAAGACGTCGGTGCTTAGCCATTTTCAGTTGTGAATGGCATCGGTTATCCGACCTCCATTGTGAAAAACACTGATGATGATGCCATAGATCTAACGGCAAAAAGACATCGGATCCAAGCATTTCTTAGTTGTGAAGGTCGTCGGATCGTCGACTACATGAGGCGTCGAAGATTCAATGATATCCAAACTGTTGGTTTTGGTCCGAAAATGGACCGATGTTAAAAAAAATACTGATGTTGTCGGATAGTTGACCAAAAGATTTAGAAAATCCGACTTTGTAGCCGTCGGATTTTGGGTCCAAAAAACCTAGTGAGTTATGCTTCTCCAAAAGTGGTAGAAGGTTGCTCTCTTAGAAAAGTGAAGCACAATAAGTCTTGGCTAGTACAATTAGCCACAGGGACCAAGAGAAAAGTTAGTGATGTAGTAGTGGAGTGCCCCATAGAATTGAATGGACTCCACACACATGCAGATTTAAATGTACTACCATTAGGATCTTATGATGCCTTAATTGGCATGGATTGGTTGGAAATACATAGAGCCAAGTTGGACTGTTATGAGAAAGCACTTGAATGTATTGATGAAGAGGGAAGGTCAATATTGGTAAGAGGAATACCCAAGCAAGTTTCAGTAAGACAAATTTCAGCCTTACAGTTGAAAAAGTTTTATAAGAAAGGTTGTCAATTATATGCAGTCCATATATCAGATTCGTCAGAGGACAAAGGTCCAATGATAGAAGACTTCCCATTGTTGCAAGAATTCCAAGATGTGTTTCCGGATGAAGTGTTAAGACTACCACCAAAGAGAGATATTTATTTTACCATCGATCTTGTTCCAGGGGCAGCACCGAATTCCAAAGCTCCTTATAGAATGAGCACACCTGAATTGGTAGAGTTGAAGATGCAGCTACAAGAATTAATGGAAAAGAGGTATATCAGGCCTAGTGTGTCTCCTTGGGGAGCACCAGTGTTATTTGTTAAGAAGAAGGATGGGACCTTAAGGCCATGTATTGATTACAAACAACTAAATAAAGTAACAGTCAAGAATAAGTATCCATTGCCAATAATTGATGACTTATTTGATCAAATGAAGGAAGCTAAAGTGTTTTCAAAGATTGACTTGAGGTCTGGGTACCATCAAGTGAGGATTAAGGAATAAGGCATTCACAAGACAACTTTCAGAACTAGATATGGTCATTATGAGTTCATTGTGGTGCCATTTGGTCTTACCAATGCACCTGCTACATTCATGTGTCTCATGAATAGTGTCTTCAACAAATATTTGGATAAGTTTGTGATTGTGTTCTTGGATGAAATTCTTGTCTATTCAAGGAGTGAAGAAGAACATGAGGAACATCTAAGGATGGTGTTGTGAGTCCTTAGAGAACACCAACTGTATGACAAGTTAAGCAAGTGTGAGTTTTACCAAAAGAAGGTGCAATATTTGGGTCATATCATTTCTGAAGAAGGAATTGCAGTTGATCCAGAGAAGATTAATGCCATTATGGATTGGTCTACTCCAAAGAATGTTTCAGATGTGAGATATTTCATGGGTCTTGCTGGTTACTATGGAAGGTTTATTGAAGGCTTCTCCAAGATAGCTCATCCAATCACTTCATTGCAAAGAAAGAATATCAAGTTTGTATGGTCTGAAAAATGTGAGAAAAGTTTTCAACAGTTAAAGGAGTTACTTACCAGCTACCCTGTTTTGAAGATAGCAGATCCAAAGAAGGATTTTGTAGTGTGCACAGATGCTTGCATTGAAGGGCTAGGTGGAGTGCTCATGTAAGAAGGAGTGGTGATTTGCTATGAGTCAAGGAAATTAAAGGAGCATGAAAAGAATTATGCCACACATGATTTAGAATTAGTAGCCATAGTACATGCTCTCAAGATGTGGAGACATTACTTGTTGGGAAGAAGATTTGAGCTTAGAACAGGCCATGTGAGCTTGAAGTATTTGTTTGACTAACCAAACTTGAATGCTAGGAAAGCTAGATGGATGGAGTTTCTTTGTGAATTTTATTTTGAAATTAAGCATGTAAAAGGGAAGGAGAATAAGGTTGCATATGCCCTTAGCAGAAAATTTCATGTTGCAGCATTAAGTGTGTGTAAATCAGATTTGAAGACAAGAGTTCTTGAAGCCCAAAACAGTGATGAAACTTTCCTTCAAATTAACGAGAAGTTGCAGTAGGGTAATGTGGATGAAAAGTATACGGGATATCAGCTTGGTGAAGAAAATATACTCATCTATAAAGATAGACTGTACATTCCAAATAGTGCATATTTGAAGAAGCTAGTGATGGATGAAATACATCAAATGCCATACTTTGGACACCTAGGATATCAGAAAACTATAACAACAGCAAGAAAGCAATACTTTTGGCATTGTATGAAGAAGGACATAGCTGAGTACATTGCTAGGTGTCAGAAGTGCCAACAAGTCAAGGCAGAGCACCAACATCCAACAGGATTGTTGCAGCCCTTACCCTTTTCAGAGTGGAAGTGGGAAGTGATCTCTATGGATTTTATAACATCTCTGCCCATGACAGTGAAGAAGCATGGCTCAATCATGGTTGTGGTGGACAAGCTATCAAAGGTAGCTCATTTTATTCCATTCAAGTCCACTCACAAGGCTAATGACATTGCAAATATATTCATGAGAGAAATATTCAAGTTGCATGGATTTCCCAAGGCAATAATTTCTGATTGTGATACAAAGTTCACTTCCAATTTCTGGAAAGGATTATTTCAGGAATTGGGGACTAGATTGAATTTCAGTACAACATATCATCCTCAAACAGATGGCCAAACTGAGAGGGTGAATTAGGTCCTTGAAGACATGCTGAGAATGTATGTGATGGATAAACCATACAAGTGGGAAGATTACCTACACTTGGTAGAATTTGCATACAATAATGGACATCATGCATCATTGGGGATGAGTCCATTTGAGGCATTGTATGGCAAGGGATGCAGGACTCCAGTGAATTGGGACAGCCCGGTGAACAGGATAGTACTTGGACCAGAGATGATCAAGGAAATGGAACAGGAAGTTGCTAAGATTAGGCACAATTTAAAGGAAGCTCAGGACAGGCAGAAGAGTTATGCAGATTCAAAGAGAGTGCATAAGGAATTTCAGATTGGGGATAATGTGTATTTGAGAGTGAAACCAAGGAAGAGTTCTCTCAAGTTGGGGAGTTGTGCCAAGTTGGAACCAAGATATTGTGGGCCATTTGAAGTCCTAGATAAGATAGGGCTAGTTGTATATAGAGTTACATTGCCTGCTAACATAAGAGCTCATAATGTTTTCCATGTATCTTTGCTTAATAAGTATGTACATGATCCTAATCATATGATTGATTGGAATGTGATACAGGTGGAACCTAAGGGAGAGTTTCAAGTAGAGCCTATGCGCATTCTCGACAAGAAGGTCACTTTGCTCCGGAACAGAGCCATCGGGCAGGTAAAGGTCCAATGGGAGCAACTTAGTCCCGATGAGGCTACATGGGAGCTGGAGGATGCCATGAGAGAGGCATTCCCATTTTTGTTCAATTTTGAGAACACCGAGGACGGTGTTGTTCTAAGGGGGAGGGGAATGTAATACCCCAATTTTGACCCTTATGAAATATTGACTTTTAATGTAAATATTGTATACATGCGGTATATGTTTCATAGTATGGAGCTCAAGGCCAAGGCCCCACTAGTGTATTTTCATATTTTATTTAGAAGGGAAAGTATTTGACATTTGGTTACCCAAGTGCTATTAAGCCATGGGATATTGTAAATTGATGTAAATATTTAATATTGCAATAAAATACCAAAACTGGCTATGTGAGCAACGAATTAGAAGGGGCCATGTGTATTCCACTAGGGAGTGGTGAGGGTGTTGTGGGGATGAACCATATGATTTCAAATGTCATCTTGTGAACCCATTTGACTTTCCTTGCTGACATTTAATTCTGTTGTAAGGAAGTTGTTGAACAATTCAGTCCATGGCTTCAATGAAGCATGGGCAGCCCAGAAATTCGTATGGAAGAGTACGGGCCCTGTTTTCTTGTACCACAAGTCACTCTACCTCATGGGAATGGGTCCTTCCTCATCCCCATTCCATGGTTGAACATCCCAGAATTAGTTTTCATGCATTACGAATTCCCAGCAGTGAGAAAAACCAGAAATCGCAACTTTGCAAGACCCACATTTTGAAGAGCCATAAACGCCCAGAATTGAGTATTGACAGTAAAATCCAATGGGGGATCCATAGATATGAACCTTGGGGCGAATTTGAGAGTATTAGATACCCTGAAATCCATAGAAAAACTCAGTTTTCATAGCCCAGAAGTCCAGTGACGGGATTGAGTATTTTGATGATAGAGTAGTGAGAAATCCAAGTGTGAATGATTGAGCAGAGGTTGGGTTTGCTTGATAAACCCAGTGAAGGTTGGAATCTCAAGGAATTCGCAGCTGGACCTTTCTATTCCCACCCTGAAGAGCACTGGAGGGAAGGGACACCTGAGGGACTGTGCAGCAGAAAAGGGGACCTTCCTTGTGTTGGGTGTGGTAGGTATTGTGGGTGCCATGACTGTTGAGTTTAGTTGAGATGCCTGTAGCTCTGTTGTTGAGCTCACTGGCTTAACATCCTCTTCTTTGGTCTTTTGTATGCTTGATAAACCCAACTGTGTGTTAGCTTATCATAGCTGTTGAGTGAAACCATGGTTGTGAGTGAGCCCATGTAGTTCCTCCTTAGTGGATGCACAACTCAGCTCGGTGGTGATCTCTCAGCTGAAAGAATATAGGCTGGACAGAGATCTATGGTTGGGTGGAATGTTGCTCTCACATAGCCAGTTGTTTGGACAGCTTCATCTCAAAGATAAGTGTTCCCTGTGTTTAAATAGTATGCGTTATGTGTATTGCAATGTGTTAATTCTGAATGATAATTATTCATGTTAATGGATCAAAATGATTATCTTAATATGGTTGATATGAGATCTGTGCATAGAATTGGAATGGGATTGATTCCTTGCATGATTGAATCATCCTCTGCTTGTGATAGATATGTTGATGCATTACAATTGTGTGTGTGCAAATATGATTTAATTCCACTGTGTTTATATTGAGTATATATTTGCACACAGAAGTTTTATTTATCCATGAATTTATTAGTAATGTATGGGGTTGAGATTGCCAATAAGCCCGGTATTTTGGTCATGCTCCATCCTAGCACTTGATTGATGGAAGGGGACGTGAAAAACTTGTTGGTTACGGGGTTTGATCCCTAATTGTTATTCAACCAAATCATGTTTCTTGGGAAAGCATAGAGCTTATACTTCATGGTTCAATTACTCAAGCATGAGAAGTCGTGAGCCATAGTCTGACCACATGTCCTCTAAGATTTATCTTAGTTGACTTAGTCTAACTAGATGACTGGTTGATAGTTAAAAATAAACAAAGGTTGTGTTTGTAATGTTTACGAATTGTTTAAGTACACCCAACCTCTTAAGTGGCTACGGATTTTATCTCTATGTTACACCTAAAATCTTGCCATCATAAGACTGAGTGCAAACATCCCTGAAGTTTCCATGACTAGGAAGTCCAACTGGAGAAGTTGCTGACCTCTTTCCATAAGATCTAGTTGGGCCAGTGCAAGTTGCTCCCTACTAAATTGTGCCCAAGTAGGTCAGGCACATATGGTCACCTGCCAGATTGCGTTGATGGCTCATGCCACCTTTTTTCAGCATGTGTCGTCCCTATCGGGCACAGGTTGTCCTAATACAACTTGCGCCGATGTCAGCTAATGTTGATAAAGGGAATCTTCGAGCGATTTCTCAAAGGTGTATGACTTGGATCTCTATCCCTAGCTTGTAGTTGAGCTGGCATTCGGTTCCCTAACCCCTTGGGAGGATCCCTTAGTCCTCTCCCACTATTTCTCAACCTATTTTATCATCCTAGTCCTATATATATGAAGCTCCTCTCCATTCCAAAAGGAGGAAGGATATAACATCGATATGATGGTTTAATAAGCTTAGGAGATCATCATTCATCTCTTGGAGGCATCCATTTCTCCTTAGAGGCATTGGCTTGGCTTGTTGGAGGAAGATTGTGACGTTAGGGATTAGTTTTAATCTTGTCTCTTCTTTGTATTCCCACTTTTATACAGTAATACAAAACTCTTTCCATAACTTTCTTGTTGTTCATTGATATTTATAGTTTACTTCCTTAACCGTTTACTTAGATCAATTATTGTGTAGATGTACTATTACTGCTTGTTTGTCTTTTGCATGTTCAGACAGGTCTTGCAGCTACGGATCTGACGACCGTGGAGCTTGGAATGACAAAGAAGGAAAAGATCTACAGATCTATAAGGTAAGATGTTTACATCACTTAATCTCTAATTTGATCTAGGAAGGTAGATTTGTATTCTGTCTGATTTGTTCTAGATTCGCATTGAACTAGGGAGATCATGCTTTAAGTACGCTTTTGGTAGATTGTCCGGTAAAAAATTTGGCGGCCATACTGGGGAAACGTGCATTGTTTTAAATTTTAAATTTGAATGTCATCTTCTTTGATTTCTTTGTGATCCATTTCATTTTCCTATTATGTCTTCCTCACCACCAGATCTTCTCTTTGAAGAGTCTGTTGACTTCCTTTGAGTCTGTGTGTATAATTATCAAACCTTTTAGTTGCTCATTCTTGGATATCTTTTCATTCTTGCATTTGGATTTCACTCGGTGCACCTGGGCAGTATAGCCAGAGCGCTGTACCCTCATGGGCGCAATCTGCTTCCCTGCAACCTGCGCCTTCAAAGCTCAGTTTAGATCTACATCTTGTGCACTGGTGCAAACCATATACTTATCACTTACGCCAGGCACTCTGAGCCTGACCATAGGCTGTGTTGAGCAGTCAAGCCTAGTGCTTGGGTCATCCCCTATCCAACTTTTTGAGTTTGGTTTGATTTGCAGACCTCTCTGTACTGCACTTTCCAGCCAGAGATCTTTTGATTTTGCATTGATAGTGTTTGGACCTGTTTGGATTGATTTTGGGTTCCATTTTGGACAAGTTTGAGATTTGGTAGTGGTGGACACTTTAGATTCCCCCGCCTTCATTCGCTTGACCTTGCATTCCCTCCTCTCCTCACCTGATCTAGTCATTGTATTAGATCTGTTTCCAGACCTCTTTCTGCACACATCATTTAGTTTTGCTTGCATCTGGTTGATTTTGAGTGTTTTGTGTGTTTTTGGTTCATTGGAGTGCTTGTCATTTTATTGAAAATTTTTGAGTGATTAGAGTGCTGCAAGTAGTCTCTTCTTTTCAGCCATTTACATTTAAAAGCATTATTATTATCAAGTGTTGTCTTGGTGCATTCATTGGGAAAAATCAAAAAGTGCTTCATTTTTTACCTTTTTTCAAGTTCATTTTAGAATTGTTGTAAAAGTTTTCTCATGCATTGGAATTCATCATTCATTGATCTTTTGAAAACTTTGAAAAGAAGTTAATTGTTTGTGTTTTTCACGAATTATGAGCTATTCATTTTCTTGAAAAATCCAAGTGAAGTCAAATTTTTGCAAAAGTGTTTTTCATGCTTTTGGGCTACCATACTGAAAAGTGAAGGGTTAGCGTGCTCTAAAGTAGAAATTCTCCCTTTTCATCACTTAGTTTCATTATAACTGAAAAGACAAAAATAAAATTCTTTGATTTGGATTTGATGCTTGTTGATTTTCATGTTTTGCTTGAAAAACGGAAAATAGTACTTTCAATGTCATTTTTGGTAGATTTGGTATTTTGTTGAAGTTTGTTGTTTTGGTAAAACCACTTGGAAAAAGATTTCTCCTTTCCGTACATAGATTTCATCAAAAGAAAAAGTGCATTTCTTCATGTAGTTAGAGCTTGCATTATACTTACATTTATGTACTCGCCTCATGCATTCACCTAACCGTCCATATAAAATTAACGGTAGAACTAGGGTAAAATCTTTAGTAACCTGTGTGTTAAGTTAGAGATGTGTTCCGATGTCGTAAAACATGGCAGCTGTCGTTATTTTCCCGCACTGCATTCAGGGGGGTATTGTAGTTCTTCCACGTACCAATCGGTATATCGAAGCTCTTTCACGTACCAACTGGCATATCGAAGGCTCTTTCACGTACCTTAGGGTATATCGAAAGCCACTTCACATACTTGGTGTATATCGAAAGGTGTTTCACTTACTCGGTCGTATATCGGAAGGCTCTTGCCGTATGGTTGTGCATTAGACAACACCACTACGGATTTGAGATCCCACGTACCTTGTGTATATCGGGAGATACCCTTAGGATTCCTAGAACCAACTGAGTTAACCATTTGGTCATCTTGGCAGAGAAATACACCGAGAAAAACACTTGGGGAGCTACTACGCACGTATTATCAGGTAGTCGGGTTATATGGTCAGGGGTACGGTCCTAATCCTCCCTGGTTAGTGCTCTGAAATATTGGGCCGAGTATAATTGTTGGACTTAGAGTATATCGCGAGTTGCGAAGCCTTGACAATCCTGTGAGGTTCCATACTTTTGAATCCACACCTATCACATAAGTTTGCTTGCGGCCTTAGTTTGTGTAGATTTTTTTAGACTGCTTTTCTTTTGTTTAAAATACACTTATGAGAAATTCTGGTTCAGTTACTCTGGCTGAGTTTCCTTGGAGAAGGTCTCGTAGAATTTTAAACTTACCACCCGAATATCCCCTTAATCATGAGGTAATTTCGAGGGTAAGAATGGACCCACACGTCATAGTCGTGTCACCTAAAGTAGAAAACCCTATTATGGAGTCGGGAGCACATATGTTTCCTCCAGACTCACCAACCTCCAACCCCTCAAGGGACGAAGAGGCAGAAGCTTCCACTTCACAAGACACATCTCTCCCTCGCGCCCTACTGAGAGAGCCTGGATATTTAGAATGGTTAAATTCATCCCAAGACGACCTTGTATCCGCTGCATTTGGTCCAGCTGCATCCTTTTGGGATACATCTCTAGATCAACAAGTGGCTCATGTTGCCATTTCACCCCCACCCAATTGGGATACTCCTGATGTGCTTCTCACACCCTTTCGTAATCGCTTGGATAGATTACTTAAGATTCTTTTTTACTTACAGAATCCAAGATGGGCTAGATCATGGTGTCAAAAGGAGAGGGTTTATGGTCGAAATCTGCTCTCGAAGTTCAGTATTTGAGATGAAATTGAGGAGATGCTTTAGGTTGTGAAATATAAGTTTTAATTGCGTCATATTCTTAGGGTAGTGGGGGTGTCTGTGTTGTCTTTGAGATTAAGGAAATGGAATGAATTGCGGTCAAATTCTGGGGTATTTGTGTCTGCGTTTTAATGGTGGTATTGGAGTAACCTGTTATGAGGGTTTTGTGGTTTTGCATTGAAATTGCGTGTTGGGATTTCATGTTGGGGAGGTTTTTTTAGGAAGCTTTGAGAATGTGCTATTTTGATGGCCAGCTTTGTGCGCCAGTTCGAAAGTGTTGATTTTCGGGTTTTTAGTGGGGTTGTCTACGGGAGTTTTTGTATTGTGATGGGAAAAAACGCCAAATGTTGCGGGTGGTCTTCCTCTCTATGCTTAGAAGCCTTAGAAAGCTTTGATTTTTGAATCAGTGCAGAATATTTGCAAGGAATTTGAATGCTGACTGCTAAGAAGAAAATAATTGCTGGGATGTGGAGGTATTGAACTTCATAGGCGTTTAGTACTGGGATTTTTTCCTCTGAATTCGGGCTTGATTTTGAAGCTTTTGTTCTCTAGGTCCAATGCTCGAATCGCTGTTGTGCTACTTCATCTTGAAAAAATATTTGTTGTGGTTGTTGTTATGATGAATACAGCAGTGGTGCCTGGTCGTGCTTCTTCGGCTTCTTCTAGACATCTGGACCCATGTGCCCAAGAGTTTACACCAGGTCCTTATGCTATGTTCTAGCCACCACCACCACCAATATATTATTCTTATCGCATAGATAGATGACCTTATGTTTCACCAACGGCAGGTGCGTATTCGATTCTTGTTTAGTGTTAATCCAATTGTTCCCTTGTATAATGATTCTTATATGGGCATTCCTTATCCGGCTGGTTCAATTCCACAGCCGCTCTGGGATAACAGGAATCACCAACAACGTTGCCATCGTTAGTTTAGTTTGACTGTTTGTTGGCTCCATTTATCTCTCTCTATATATGTAAGTCATTAGAAATTGTCATGGGATGTAGTTTTATTTCTTATTCCATGACAGAAGCAGAGAAAAATTGGTAATCTATGGGCATTATGATTTTTTCACAGATTTGTAGTTTGATTTGTTACAACATAGTAATGTTCTTGGCAGAAGCAGAGAGCAGAGAGAAATCGTTACTCTATGAGCACCCAGTAACCACACTAATAATGGTGCTATTTTCATATACTTTACACAGGTAAGTGTAAAATATTGGAACATAAATATGCATGTTGATTCCTATCAAAGTAGTTTATATAATTTTCATTTTCATTTGCTGTAGAAAGACAAGGCCAAATCTCTCGTTTCCTGCGTTCTGTGAAATTTTTGTGTTCGGGTAATAATTCATAAAATTAATCCTCCTTTTACTATTATTATTCATTGAATAGGGAATTCCTTTGTACTTATGTGATAGAGAATCATTTAGTGTTATTATTTAAAGATGAGATAGTACAATCTCTTCCCTACAGACTTTTGACTGAAAATGGTTGGGATAAACATACTAGGAGTCATAATCTTTGTCAGTGGAATTATGTGATTTAAGAGTGATAGTAGTGATTCCCTGCATGCAAGGACGCTGCTGATCATTAAGAGCATTTCCTGTTAGACAACAAAGTCCTATTTAGTGGGAAATGACAGGATATATTAGAAGATTATTAGCATGGTAGCATTTGATTACCATGATTTGTTCCCCTTACCATAGCCAATGGCTATACATAGAACAAAGAATTGGGAGAAAATTTTCAGAAAACATTTTCAGCCCCAGACCAGACAGTTGAGTACAACTATGTTCCTAACATGAATTGGATCAAGCATGAAGTAGCGTATAAGTAGCAAACGATTTTTTTTCCTTGTACCATTGGGGCATTGCTTAGGAAGAGCATCCAACAATACTATCCCGATTTACAAGTAATCATCAATGAAAATATCCTGCCAATATGAAGCTTGACAACGACATACCTTTCAGGTTTCAATGCCTTTCTTTGGGGGCTGCTGCCAGAGGTTTAAATATTTTTAAGGATGATTCTGGATTTATTATCGTCGAAAATCCAAAATTCTATATGTTATTTTTCAAAAAATATGTTAACAAGCAATTACCTCAAAATTTTCATCCCAAAGAAAATGCACATTGGTTTCAAATTGCTCAAAACATGTTTCAACGCGATTTCCTCTCAGAGCATTGAACAATAAAGATTTATCTTTCTGTGATCATATTTCTAAATAAGGAACACACTAAAACATACTATCATCCAACACTACAACATTAGAAACACTCTTTGCAGACTCAATTTCAAACAAAAAAACCTTCCAATGTCTCTAATTCAAGAATGATTGCATTAAAGTATCCATTCTTTAATATAAAGAGAAAAGGATCCAAAGCAAAAGCACACAAGCAACTAGGAAGATAAAAAGTTTAGAATAGTTTAGGATGCTTAAATTGGGAAAAATATACCGACACGATAAAATTTTAAGGATGTAAAAACGATACCAGTAGAGCAAAAGAGGATTTACATTAAATGCTAATAATTGTGCAAACTCAAAGTGTTAACATTACTATTTGGAAAACTTCATATTTCCAATGGACAAGCTATGGAGGTAAAAAATACTGATCATTGACCCAAGTCTTTGATACATTTCTTTAGGTTTCATTACATGGTTTGAAAACCTTGACTGGTTTGGGGTTTATCAATGTATATATCTCTCAGGTAATTTCGGAGATGGATTTCACTATTATCAAGGCGGAGGTTTGGACAATGCCTGGCAGGAATTTGATGTACTTATTTTATATCATGGATAACAGGTTAGGGTTTGAGACTTATCTTTATCTTTGTTTTAACATTAGAATGGTGTGGCTCGTATCAATTTTCATGTTGTTATATTCCCTTTTTTAATTTTTAGCTACTTTGGATTTGGCATATTTTCTGTCCATTGATTTCTTGTATTCCACTACAGTTTGGATGTGGAAAATGTCATTTGTCTCTATTTGGGATGCATTAAATGATGAAATTGTGGCTGGAAATTAGATTATGGTGTTTCTCTCTGAATTAATTATAAATTAGACTATCCACTTGATTGTGGGTTTATTTTAGTAGAGGAAATTCAATAACTAAGGACAATGGATTGGATTATAAATGTGTGTTATCATATTCAGTATACTTTCATAAATTCATTTAGAATGTTGGTAATGTGTTCTTTAAAATATATATTTTTAAATACATATATAATCTGAACATATACGAAAGTACAAGGAACAGCTACGCGACTTCAATCCAAAAATCTTCCTTTCATTTTCTTAGGAAACTGAGTAGAATGTCTGCTAATATAAATTACTTGAAAATTTATTCAGATATCATCTACAGTCTCCTCAATTAAAGGACGAGGGAAATCATCATTTGGATCACTATGAAACAAGAGAAGTGAGGGGGTGTTTGGAGGAAGATCACATATATGGAATGGCTCTCCTTGCTTATCAATAAGAAGGGAATCCAACTTTGATAGCAAGTTCTGGAGTATATTATCCTTCTCCTTGGACAAATCCTGAAGAGAAATCCAAAGTCAATGACATTATTATAAAATTTAACTTATAGTGCATAAAATGTGCATGCCTATATTATTACATTGCAAGGCACCTTTGTGCCAAATGTTTTGTATTTTTTAATCAAAAGGTTTAGCAATTTAAAAAATCATATCATTTCCATGCAACCATAACATATTTAAGAACTGCTTTAGAAAGTGAATGTTTATGTTATCACAAGGCCTGGTAATTTATAGTTTTGTATTTTGTTGTTTTTAAAAAAAGGTTTATTTAAAAGTTACATTGTTTTGTGGCAATCTTATTATTATACTTAATATGTGTGATTTAAAATATATAAATTAATTATGATTTTTTATTAAAATAATTATTAAATAATATAAACAAAATAATTGATAGTTATATCTAATTAATAAAAAGTATAATTCATCTTCCAATTTTGTTTTAAAATAATATTACTCAATAAAACATTATAACTATTGAGATAAAATAAAAAGAATTAGAAATATTGCGTGCACATTAGTATCCATTGTTGTGTCCCTTATGCGCATGCATACTTCTCTCCTTTTAGAACTTGAATATTTCAGAAATTAACGAAAAAAAGTTAGCTTTGTTATGTATTATATAATGATTAAGATATTAAAAAAAACTTATTGTGATCATTAAATACTGAATTAATTATTACTTTAATTCAAGTAGGTTGTTAATCAGTTTAAAACTTTGAAACATACTCTTTGTCTACACAATCTCTATCATTGGCAACATGGAGTGAGGCTCTTCATAGAGGCAATCACTTTGGAGACTTGAATGCATGACCTCTTATTTTCAATTGAAATCTTTCAACAACCTCCATAAATTATGGTCACAAAATCATAACCATAATCTAACTTCTTTGTTCTCATGTATTCTTGCCACTCCTAAGGAATGTTTAAAAAAGATGTATAAATATTACAAGCACAATCTTAACAAAGTTGGATGGAATGTTCAAAAGGTATTGTTTTGAAAGATTAAGAAGGAGAATTTGATTATTGAGTTTATTAAAGTAGGGGAAAAAGTAGTTTAAGAACCAATAATAAAGAAGATGGCAGGAATCAATATTATATAGACAAGTATGGCATATGTTCAGAACATGTTAAATGTAAGTGTAATTTTGTCAAAATTTAAACTTAAATAGGTCGCTACTTCAATCTAATCGGTGTGTTGTTTGCTTTGTGTTAGTGAGACATTTATGACTCGTCATTCAATTCTAACCTTTTAGTTTTAGTCTACTATATGTTAGTTTTGTAAAAAAACCAAAACATGCATTGAACTTCGTTTTCTTTTTGTATTTTGAATTTTTGAAATAAATAAAAAGTAAATTAATAATTTATTTTATTTTTAGGTTAAATAAAATCTTTTGCTTAGATATAACTAAGACAGGGACTAAGGTGCATGCAGCTCTTGTTATTTAAGTGACATTATTCATAAAAAAAATTATTTATTCTAAAACATTGTAGTCTATGACTTTGTAACACTCCTATTTTTCTTTTTTTATTAGATAATTTACTTTTTACAATATTAAGATGGAAATTATTTAACTTGAAAGCAATCATCTTGGATTTTAAGTTACAGGTGGTTCGTCTATTTCAAAGATTCGGAGCATTTTACTCACTAATGAGTCATTGGGAAAGTAAGGGGAGGAATAAAACATCATCTTAATATTTTGTTGGAATAATAGTATTGTAATAGAAAGTTCTTGGATTGTCATCACCACTTTGTTTTTTATGTTTGACAAAATTGCTAAGTAATAAGGTTGTAGTATTTGTATTGCTTACAATTTTATGTAGGATAGAATATTATTCTTTAGACAAGCAATATATCACCTCTTGGGAAACATTTAATTAAACTAAAAAAACAATTACTTTTATCAATTTATCATGATAGATTATACAAAAGAAAATTTATATAAATCAATTTTTGTATTTTACCTTGCAGTTACATAACATGATCTTAGTTAATAAATCCTAACCTATCCAAATTGGGAAAATAATTTAGAATTATTATAACCTTTAAGAAGAAAATCAAACACCCACCTACTAAGAAACTGACTTGTAAAATCTTGATTCCAAGAATTATAGGAAAAACCATGTCCATAAAACCTTGTTTCCAGGAATTACAGGATGTCATCCTCATAAAACCTCATGCAAGAATTCCAAGGCAAAACTGTGCCCATAAACCCTTGATTCTAAGAATTTCAAAGTGGAATAGTTCCCATGAAACCTTGAATCCAACAATTATAGGCGAATAAGGAAAGTTTGAGGATATATTATGAAGTGTCAAGTGTGGAAGCATAACTTTGGACATTATATATTTTTTAGTGTGCAATTTTTTTTAGGGGGAAAGCCATTATAAAAGTGACTAAAATTTTCGTTGGATGTTAGTGTTTTGAAGCCATTTTAGTCATTAGAATATCAACTTCATAGGAGGTTAGGAAAAAAAGACTAATTTCGAATAGTTTACAAGGATTTTCGATTTCATAGTGATTTATTACCCTCATTGCCTAAGGTCAACATCAAATTTTGCAATCAAATGTAGCATTTCCTGATAAGTTTTTGATGAGTGTTGAACATCTCCTAGAGGATGGAAGCTAAGCCTCTAGTGTCCTCATAAGCCATGAGTGCCTTGAGAGAACCAAGTTAATCATTAAAGATAAAGAATAACCATCTTTTAATCTTGTAGTAGCAACAACATTTGAATACAAATTGATCCTTGGTCTTAGGCTCTAAGGATCATATCCCAAAAATATAATTCTATCAAGGAATATGGTGATTGTCTTATTGCCAAGTTGATGAAATAAAACTTTGATATGGGTGAGTGACTCTCACAATACAAGGCAATTGGGTTCTAGTGCACCCAATAGGATGGTCGACTCTCCCATCATGATGCTAGAGATATTTAAGAGTGAGTAGTCCTAAAGTTTGGCATAAAGTGGTACTCTAGGTTCATACTATGTGGATGGGAGGTAGGCTCTATAAATCTTAACATGAATACCCTTTTTTATCATGCCTTTGGAGAGAATAGGAGCATCCACTAAAAATATAGAAATGCACCTACTCTATCAATATCAAGGTCAACGAGGTGAAGCAATAAGAGGCTCTTGCATAACAACATGAATCCATCCTACATTCTACATCATTGATCCATAGAGGACTTGAGAGAAATATATGTATATCTAAGAATACCACTAGACTAGAGTAGCCCACCTATATGAGCCCATGTAGCATCATCATTAGATGAAATACCATTGAAGAAACAAGTGGCTATGTGCCAATTTCTACAAGAATGATAGTTATATTGAAGGACAAATACCTTGGTATGAAGATGTTTGATTAACATCATGAAAACGACTCTCTTTATCTTATTTCAATCTACTCCCCAAAGCTATGGTCCCCAAACCTCACACCTATACAAGAAGGTAAGAGCGACCATTGAGTGAAATAATTGAATCCTCAATTGAATTCCTTAAAGTTAATGTTGAAACCATTTTTCTAAAGGGTCATAAGAGCCACATATCCCTTGCTCAGTATAACCTCTACTACTAGAGTCAAAGGATAACATGGTCCAAAGAAGAAACCACCCAAATATAGATATGAAAAGGATACCTCAACCCTCTCACCTTTATAAGTAAGAATTGCATTGCTTGCCTCCATTTAGGGACGTTAAATGCCATGAATTTTGTTTTCCCTAGATTAACTTGAAGTTGATTAGTCTCAAGAAAGGAAGCTAAGGTGTGAAGTTGTCTTTGGAGGACTCTCATTGAGTGGGACATGTGCGAATAATGTCATCTTCAAATAGGAGAATAGATATAGAGGCTTTAAAGAGTAAGTTCCCATATATGACACCCATTGAATATAATATGATTTCCTCTTGCGCAAAGGCTTTTAGTGGAGACGTTAAACCATATTTATCTAAGGAGGATGGTACATACTTGGTTCCAATTGGAAGTAGGAGGGTGGAGATTAGGTCTATATTGGTCTAGATAGTTCTAGAAGGGGCAGGGCTAGAACCAAAAGTGCATTTGTATTATTGGACAGTTCTAGAAAGTGGCTATTACTTCTTCTCCATGCTTGATTGTAATCACATGTTGTCTATGCCTCAACAAGCTATTATCTTCTTTAATTAAATGGGTTCCATGCATGAATTACAAGTTATCATATATCAATTTTAATAATTGTTTATTTCAAATTTTGAATGACGCCCATAAAATCAATCTAGAGAATACACTTGTCCAATCTAGAAAGAGCATAGATGATAATACACTCCAAATTTTAAGATATGAACACCTACTAATATGTCAAAACTTTATAATAATTATAAAAAAAACATAAAAGATTTTGTTACTCTAAATTCAAATTTTCTCCACCAATATTCCAGAAAACGGATATTGATGGGCATCCACAGTATCTTTGAAATCATCCAACCTGTAGTCAAGTAGTGAGATGTATGAAGTTACCTCACGAATTGCGGAGAAAACGCCTTCCATCTAGGAGTTGGTTCTCGGCAGGGTAGCCTGAAGGTCGCATATATCAGCTCTCATATCCCCAAATCCCACCACTAGTTCAGTCAATTCAGCGGCGATCACCACTTCAACCTTCATAATGTCTTTTGCCACGTACTACCAAGCCTCGAACCCATACCAGAACACAACGTCGCCAAAGCAAGAGAATAGCAGGGATGGGTCCGGAAGCAGAAGAGACTGGAATTTCTAGCCCGAGAACAAATTACTCCCAGGAATGATCAAGAAAACTGTTGAACCGGACAAGAAGAGCAAACAGAATACCATATGTGTCCGCCGAAACAGTCTGCAGAGCCATATAACAAGCACCGAACGCCTCCTCCATCAAGACGAGGTATATACATTATAAATAATATGAAACCAAGTGAACATTGGGTTTTCCAAAGCATCATAAGTATCACTATAAAGTTTGGAGTGCTTCCTGGTGGCACTTTTGAGAAGAACCTCCTTCTGTAACTGCACTTTTTCCCAGCTCCGCTAATTCAGAGGCTCTCTTCCATCACATGTCCGCTCCGGAGGGCGTTGAGAAATGGAGCTTCGAGCTTGAAGAACGTATTGACGAGAATACCCGAAGCCTTGGGGACATTGGTGCCGCTAGCCATGAAGGCTCTGTAGAAGGCGTGGCTTTTGCTCTTGAGAGATTGTGCGATTTGCGTGGTGGGAAATGGAGGGAAGCCGGGGATATCCAATATCAATTCCTCGTCACTGAAGTCGTAGCCCTGGGAGATGTAGAGCATAAAACTAAGCGTGAATGCTGAAGCTGTGAAGAGAACGTAATTAGGGATTTTGAGCTTGGCGGTGACCTGTAAAGTAGGAGTCATCGAGGGATCCGTGATAATGGCTGAAATTTGAGGCCATGATGCCGAAGATTTGAGCAGACCGGTCATGAGGAGATGTTCAAGGGCTTCCATGCCTTTCCATTGTGCAAAAAATGGATCTTCGCCCTCATTTCTCTTCCCGGACGACGAAGAAGATCGAATCTCGAGCTCAACCACGCGAATGTCGAGATCCGAAGAGGGCAATGCCCTGGATGTGTGTCGTTTCAACAAGAGAAACGTTGCCTTTGGTGGTGATAAATGTGATGGAGAAGCCGCAGTTGGTTGCTAAAACTCTTGAGAGATGCAGAAAGGGCATACAATGGCCCATTCCAGCCGAGGGAAACATGGCCACATAACCCTTGATCCTCATATCATCACCAGTAGCACTTCCTAAGGAACTATTATTATTACTGTTAAGTTCTGCAATCATGGCCATCGGGCTGGAAACATGGCCACGTAACCCTTGATCCTCATATCATCACCAGTAGCACCTCCTAAAGAACTATTATTATTACTGTTAAGTTCTGCAATCATGGCCATCTGAATAATGTCTTACTCACTTAACCCAATCTTATCTCCAGCAAATCACAACACATGGAACGCTCTAGCTTCCTCAAAAGAAGAAATACTACCTTCCTGCAGCACATTGCTACTCTTCCATCATTTCGACTTTAGGGTATATTCTTAAAAGAGAAAAGTCAGTGATTTTATCAAAATGTGCGAGTCTCAACTGTGTGCAGATTGACCCGTCAACACAAATATCCCATGCATGCAATGAAACATGATACTATAAAATCTCCATGTTTGTAATAAATAGATTGAATAATTCGTTCATTAAGGTATTTTTGTTTTTAAAAACTTTTTATATGGTATGCTCTGTATTAACTTATGAAGAGTTACTCTTGCCTTATGTCATATCTGTACAATAATTCTGTATATGCGCATATACAGAAGCTTCCGTATATGCGCAGTGTATATACGGAAGCTGCGCATATATAGAAGCTACGCATATACAGAAGCTTCCGTATATGCATAGCGCATGCGCAGCTTCCGTATCCATAAGTCCGTATATGCGCATATACGGAAGCTTCCGTATATGTGCATATACAAAATCTATGCATATATGGAAGTTGTGCATATACGGAAGCTGCGCATATATGGAAGCTTCCGTATATGCGCATATATGGAACTCTTTCGTAAGCTTCTGTATATGCGCATATACGGAAGCTTCCGTATATGCGCATATACGGAAGCTGGGCATATACGGAAGTTGCGCATATACAGAATCTTGCGTATATGCGCAGCTTCCATATATGTGCAGCGCATATACGGAAGCTTCTGTATATGCGCATATACAGAACGCTTACGGAAGCTTCCGTATATGCGCATATACAGAATCTTACGAAAGCTTATATATATGCGCATATACGGAAGCTGCGCATATACGCATAAGCGTTCTGTATATGCGCATATACGGAAGCTTCTGTATATGCACTGCACATATACAGAAGCTTCCATATATGTGCATATACATAATCGACACATTTACAGAAGCATCTGTATATGCACAACGCATATGCATCTACGGAAGTTGCGCATATACAAAAGTTACAAATATATCAACATTTGGGGCTCTATAAATTTTGAGTCTTCTTTTCATGTTTGGGTCAATTCTCAGAATTTGTATTGAGTGTGCATTTATTTTAAATGAAGATATAATTCAATGCCTAAATTGCAAAAAATAAAAATGCAGGATCAAACTTTAGTCTCGATCATACAAAAGATTTTGTATATATGTCTACATGATTGGACATATGCAAATTAACCCATGCAAAGTATTGGCACATTGGAAATAAAAAATAGAATAGTTATTACTCACCACCAAATTGATTGTCTTAGGATTTGACATAGCAGATACTTGATTTCTTTGGTTCCACATGGCCATTTTATACAAGGCATTCAACATAGATTTATTAAGTGAGACACATGCATGTGTTGGATTGTATTTTCATTCCAACCATTTGATCCAATGGACTTGATCGACTTGTGGGAGCTACATTGCATTTTTCCTACTTCACCATTGGAATTTTCACTTAGAATTTCATCAATTCCTCTTTTGAATTCGATCACTACAAAATTATTTATCAAGATATAGGGTTCTATATGTATGGACCCTGGGTGGTCAAATCAAAGGGAACATAATCATTTCCTCTACTTGAAAGGTTGAGAGCTTTATTTGTATCCACAATACTAGATCCCCTATATTTAATGTGAGAGTGTTTAATCCCCAAAGGGTCATGGCCAAGCTTTGTGACATACCCTAAACTCACTATGTGTTTGGGAGACAATTTGAAGGTAGATTTGGTGGATTTCAATCTTGTAAACTATGGAAATGAAGTAACTTGAGTAGTTCACTTATTAGGGAAAGAAGGTGTGCATGAGATAACACTTAATATCCCTGATTATATGTGTGTGTTGCATGTGTGATGCAACAGTAGTAATGGTTAGTCAATGTGTTCCTCATCCTACCAAACACATCCCATATTATCTTGTAGGTCCATACCATCATTATTAGCTTTGTTTTCTATTTTTTGAAGTAAATACTACATGTAGAGGCTAATATTTCTTTAACTTATTGCATGCATTCAATTTTAAGTATACTTGTTTATATGCCTTCATTCCCCTTGTTTGTTTACATTTTATTGTTGAATATTCAACTAAATGTCCCATACCCATGTGTTGATTGTGTTTTGTTAATTGAGAGTATCAAAATTACCTACTTAAAGGTTATGTAACTTAAGTAAAAAGTAGAAAAAATAAGTTGGAAATCCATAATGAACCATTCCCTTCTCCATCTCATTCAAAAGAATGGATATTAAATATGTATGCAATAATATAAAGAACACTTAGGATACAAGAGACTTTATCGTCAATGAAAAAAATAAACTTACAAACCAACACTTAAGATAGTAACTTTAGAAGCAATGTGGACTCTAATGAAAACCCTCAAACACAATTTTTAAAGAAATAAAACAATTTGAAAAAACATACCATAACAATATTTTTTGGACTAATACTTATCTACTTTATTCATCATTCTATCTTAAAAAAAAAAAGGTAATTTCTTTCTATTCTTAAAAGCAAGGATCCAACTTGAGAATTCCTTGTATATTCCATTTAAAAAAAATGGAACTTACTACTATTACAAGGGTCACTTGGGATCCTAGTTCTAAGGAACGAAATCAAAGTGTGTGTCGTATACATGCTAAAGACATCTTGAACATCTTGGGATGCCTTTGCCACGTCTTCAAAACTAGCTAAAGATGTAGAAAAATACAATGCCTAATAATTTCTATAGAAATGGCCTTGATTGATGAAGAGTCTAAGACATACATTGCATATTAAAATTGCAGAAAATACCCATTTGGTCAAAATGGTTTGATCCATGAGAACATGCCAAACACAGGTTATTTCGTTTTTAAAAAAAATATATGGACATTTCTTTAACACTCATGTGCATTTTAAAGTTATATTTTGATATCAACATTATTAGTTGGTGTGTAAATATTCCAAGTATTTTTCTATTCCATGAGAAACTTCACAATGAAAATGAAACATTTAAACCAATAATGAATTTCTAAAATATAAAAATTCTAATATTATAGAAGACAATATATTTTATTGGAGTGCACAACTAATCTAGATTTTATTTTCAAAACATTTTAAATACTAGATGATTCATGAAAATATCAAATTATTTGATTTTATAAACAACATAAATAAATAAATCAACAAAGTTGTTTTGTAAATGTTGGATATATACTAATATCAATTTCAATAAATTGTAATCACATCATAAATGAAATTGAGCAAAAATAGAGGAGGAGAATTCATTAGTCATCAAATCTTGAAAAGTAGGAGTAATGCCATGACTGGAAGGACGACCAAATACTCCACCACTTTGTCAACCCAAGAACCTAATGATTGCACCATTTCCTCTTGTTCAAATTGTTTTTTCCAATACAAGTGCATATAAACACCTCCATTTCCACCATGCTTTTGCCTTTCTCATTTTCTACTAGCCACCTTATATACTAATATTCTTCCCATATCTTTATTTTTAGGAACATAATTCTCACAAAATTGTGTACCTCTATCAACTCCCATTCATTCCTCATTTCACAAGTGTCAAGTCACATCTAGCACATAGTAGTTATTTGTTAATGATAATGAGCCATAATTTCATGAAGCCCATGGTGAACACATAAAATTGTATTCAGAGGATCAAATATTCTTACATAAACTCATTGAAAATGAATCATCTTCTCACCCTTTTGAGAGTGTATGTGTCACTTCTTTTAATAGAACTACCACATGATCCAAACCAAGAATTAATAAACAATACTGGGAGAATCGCTTTCAGTACCTAAAATGAGAAGCCATTCACATAAGGTAGAGCTATCTTCGTAATCCTTATAATTTCATGTGTCAACAATGAATTAACAATGAGGAGAGTGAGATTGTATTCCACTACCCATCCAACTTGCTTGCTCTTATACATGTCTAGGAGGATATTCCTCAAGTTGCATTTAATCCATGTCATGGTATGGATTTGTACAATGTGCTCCCCCAATTCATGGCTAATATTTTGTAATCTATTAACTTTCCATACTTGGAACTCTTTGTTGCCAAGTCTAAGTTGACATTTGAAGCATAGATTTGGTTTTTTTAATGGAAACTTGACATTCAAAGGATTGCTTTGGTTTTTTATGGAAAACTTGAGGTTTGGATTGAAAGAGCTTAGTGGATTGATCTATGTCTTGAGAATATTGTCCAATACAATTAGTGCTGGTTGAACTTCAAAGATAATACTTTTTCTACATTATGCATGTAGAGGTTGTTTAATGATGATAGAAAAAACCAAATTATAGGATATGTATTTTGGGACATAGTAGAATTATTTGAATATGAATATGGATACAAATACAATTAGTTATGGAAAAATTAGGTAGAGAATGAAAAAAAACATCACATAAATAAATAAATAAAACATGTATTTTAGAAAATTTAGAAATTTTAAGAATGTATATCGGTGTTCAAATTTTTTAATTAATGTTCTTTCTATTGTAAGCAACTTGAAACATATCTTAAATTTGAAACATGATATATGATATAAAAAAACTACAATAGAGTTTAACTATGGTCCATGGCGTTAATGTGTGCATTTTTTAAACCTTGATTAAATAAGATAAGTGACTAAATATCATTTCAAAGATCACATGGAACAATATCCACAAATTTGTATGAGATGATTCACATGTTTTTGTGTATCCATTGTTTTACTTTTTCTAATTTGCAAAATCTTTCTTACTTATTTGATTTGAGATTTGAGTATATATTTGTTTATATAAAAAGACATAAACCAAAAATTCACTAAAATGAACATTATATTTCTAGTTTCATTTTTATATTAGTAATTAATAACTAGTTAAATTTTTAATGAAAAATTATAAACTAAACATTGAAATTCAGCTTTTAATTAAAAAATTAATAATAATATTTTATCCATCTTTAAAATTGCAAATATATTTAAATATTTAATAAATTTTAAATTCCATATGAATTTGTGAAAATCCAATAAAACCTACTTAAAATTTAATTAAGTACTTTACCGCCTAAATTTGGTTATATGCTTTGGTGTTGACATCCTAATTCTTTGAACTATTTGTGTGCTTAACCGTTGCCATGTACAAACATCTGCCTCCAATTCTTATGCATATTCAACTCTCCAAATGCTATTTCCCAAGTAGATTAGGTTAACTAAAGTTCTAAAATGAAACACACACAAAAAAAAAAACTTACATATAACCACCATATTCATGATGCTTCCAAGGTTAATTCATATTAACATGGTATTTTTTCGATGGTATGTTTGTGAAGGTTTGATCAAATTCTAGAATGAAAAAATTAATTTGCAAAGAATATTATATGCTGGAAGGGTGCTCGGATATTCAAAAGAGAAAACATGGAAACACGACTTTTTTCCCATAGGTAAGAACATTTGTCCTAGATCACAATTATTTCGAAATCAACACTGGATGAATCAATATTGTTATTTAGAACCAGAACAGGACGCACAACTAACCAGATGTTTCATGGATCGGAATGAAAATTTCATCTTGTGGAGATTACTATACTGTTTCCAAATAAGTTTCTTATTTATGACATCGCTGAATGAAAGCTCTCAAATTATGCTAGACTTACTTTATTAATTACATCTCCAAATTTATAATAACTATAATAAACTGCGGTGATTAAGGATTCAATGAACATTCAAGTGGAGGTGTAGAATACCTTGTCGTGACCTTACAATAGTCGTAAGTTAGGTAGTTCTGTTGAACCCAATCAAGGCTACTCAGTTTATATTGATTTAGACTTTGAAATTCTGCTTTATCCCACCAAATTGTTTTCACAGGGCGGAGACAAATGAGAGGACGCATTGCATGCATTGATTTCAAAGGATCGATAAGAGGAAACAAACAAATATTTACTCCAATTGGTTTTAACCTCTCTCCATGTTGCGAAGAGCCACTTGAAACAGATACTCTTGATCTGCTTCTTTTCCAAATAACCATGGAAGATAATTAGAACCAATTGGTAGCAAAACTCAACTGTGGTAACGTACTAGCATTTGAATTGACTCAGGATGGATCGATCTCCACTTTGTCTCTGTATTTGAGACTGGATGCATACTACTGCTCTAGGAACAAACTACTAAACATAACAGACCAGCAACCTAAAAAAAACCTATCATAGGTTCACAATATTTGACAATCTTCTGTTCCCTTGGAATTCCCGCAACAACAAACAACAATTCAATATTTTACAAATAAATTACTGGATTACCATTGCAAGGAAGAATCCCGGAGGAGACTAGAGTTGAAGTGTTGTAGCAGATACCATACATAGCAATAAGCGCTGGTGCAGAGATTGAGAGCATCGAGCAGGAAACATAATGTGACATCTATCATTAAACCTGTGACCTTGTGCTATTCTTTCTCGTTTATCAACTGCCGAATAAGATCCTTAAGGAATGAACCCATCTCCATTTCCATTGCTCTCAACAACTTGGGAATTTCAATCTGATTCTCCTCAGGCACCAATCCATCAGGAATGGATACTCACTCAATGCTAGTCATCTCTTTTTCTTGAATTGGGTGGTCATGATTTCGCCTTCGCCATGGCTTGGAGTATGCGCTGGTGATTGCGATCAATGTTGATGGCACTGGTGATTGCGGTTTGGAATTGTTAAATTTTCTGAATTTAATTCAATCTGATCTAGGATCTTAACTGAGAGAACAACATGTACAGCATATCTACAGCATATCAATCATGGAGACAATAATGCAAGCACACAAGAGACACAAAGATTTACTTGGGGAAAACCATAAAGGTGAAAAACCCCAACAACTTCCTCAGAGATAGATAGAGAAATGATACAACCAACCAAGAGAGATAGCCATAACCTAGCAGCAGATCCTCCTCCTCCATAAGTGCGCCACTCCTTCTTGAGTGCATGTGTGAGAAGTGAGTGAGCAAATAGAGTGCCTCCCGCACTCTATTTATACTTGACTTGACTTGCCTTTTTACCTAACTCATGTAGGCTCGAACTTAACCACATAACATAATGCTGAGTGGGCCGACCCCCAATAGGGTGGTCTAATAACCCTTTGACCCACATGGCCGACCCCCAATAGGGTGGTCTAATAACCCTTTGACCCACATGACTTATACAGGGCCGACCCCAAACAAGGTGGTTTAATAACCCATCAAGTATAAGTTACGACACTTACAATATAAATGACGACACTTCCTTATAGAGGAATAATACCATCTCTATAGGAATACAATATACATATATGTGAAATACATTCCGAAGTTACATATACATCAACACTCCCTCTTAACTAGGAAGGTATTTCTCAGCACAGTTCTTCTAGCACAAGTCATCTTCTCTGGATCATCGTCACTGGATAATCGTCATCGAGTCATCATCATCGTCACTGCTGCTGCTATCTCAATCAATCTCTGAATCTACTCGTCATAGGAAGTTCTACAGAGCCATTCCTTCTTCATACTGGATGTAGGCCCACCACCTGCAGGTCTTCATCATCACTGGCCATACTGTGGAATCCTCAGGACTGATTACGTGCATCACAAAACCTCGAAAGAGCATCCCAGGATGTTACGGGTACACAACTCCGACCTGTAGGATCTCCCAGGGCGCTATTACATGTGACCCCACCACAAAACCTCGAAAGAGCATCTCAGGATGTTACGGGTGCACAACTCCAACCTGAAATCTCCCAGGGCAAAAATTACATGTGGTCCACCACAAAACCTAGCAAGAGCATCTCAGGATGTTACGGGTACACAACTCCGACCTGAAATCTCCCAGGGCACAAATTACATGTGGTCATGGCAAAACCTCGAAAGAGCATCTCAGGATGTTACGGGTACACAACTCCAACCTGAAATCTCCCAGGGCCCAAATTACATGCCATAGGACAAAACCTCGCAAGAGCATCTCAGGATGTTACGGGTACACAACTCCGACCTGAAATCTCCCAGGGCACAAATTACATGTCCTCCCAGAGCAAAACCTCGAAAGAGCATTTGCCAGATGTCCCAGGGCACCGATATTACATGCCATATGCAAAACCTCGAAAGACCATCTGCAAATCTCCCAGGGCACCGGATTACATGCTCATCTGCACAACCTGATCCACGGCCATAGAGTATCATCCTGATACTCACCATACATCATCCTGATGCATCCATGATCATCCTGATCATCACTGCAACATCCTGCTGCATGTCATCTGGAGCAACATCCTGAAGCTCGTCATCTATGATCATCCTGATCATCACTGCAACATCCTGCTGCATGTCATCTGGAGCAACATCCTGAAGCTCGTAATCTATGATCATCGTGATCATCCAATGCATCCATCTGATGCACACCAAGTATCCACCTGATACATAGATACATGATCCACACAATGTATCCATCAATCATACATGATCTACCTGATCATACAAAGATACATGATCCACACAATGTATCCATCAGCATACATGATCTACCTGATCATACAAAGATACATGATCCACACAATGTATCCATCAGCATACATGATCTACTTGATCATACAAAGATACATGATCCACACAATGTATCCATCAACATACATGATCTGCCTGATCATACAAAGATACATGATCCACACAATGTATCCATCAGCATCCAACATGATGCATACATACAAAATACATACACATGATCCAACCGATCATATCCAGCATCCAACATGATGCATTCATACATATAAATGATCCAACTGATCATATCCAGCATCCAACATGATGCATACATACATAAATGATCCAACTGATCATATCCAGCAGAAACCAGAACATCATCCTGATGCTCATCATCCAGCGCTTACATCCATTGCCATGTGAAGGATCCACCTTCCAACATGCTTGGAATGGCTTCAGCAAATGTGTCCATCACTTCTTCCTCGAAGTGTCCTCGATCTGAAGAACGCCAAGCCTCTCTCTGAAGTACTCGAACTTCACCCTGGCTAGTGGCTTCGTCAGCACATCTGCAATCTGCTCGTCTGTCGCAACATACAGGAGCTTCACAGCTTCTCTCTGCACCATATCCCTGATATAGTGATATTTGATCTCTATGTGTTTCGACTTGTCATGAAACACTGGGTTCTCGGACAGCTTCACACAACTCTGGCTATCACAGAAGATACCAGTAGCCTCCAACGGGAGATCAAATAATTCAGACAGTAGCTTCCGTAGTCATACTGCCTCACAACTAGCTGAACAGGCTGCAACATACTCTGCCTCAGCTGTACTCAGTGCTACACAGGACTGCTTCCTGCTAAACCAAGAGATCACACCTAATCCCATATTGAAGCAACACCCAGATGTGCTCTTCCTATCTGCAGCACTGCCAGCCCAATCTGAATCAACATAACACTGCAGGTTAAACTTTTGATTCGCTTCATACTTGAGCCCATAATCCACTATACCCTTCAGGTACCTCAGAACATGCTTTACAGCAACCAGGTGAACACTCCTCGGATCTGTCAGGAACTAGCCCAATGTGTTCACAGTAAAGTAAAAGTCTGGTCTCGTGTTCGTCAGGTACATCAAGGACCCAATCATCTGACGATACATGGAGACATCAACCGGCTCAGATGAAGCATCACATAGAAGCTTCAGATTCGATGCCATAGGTGTGGCCATATCCTTGCAGTCCATCATCCTGAACGTCTTCAGGATCTCTACTACATACTTCCCTTGTCCAAGGAAGATTCCATCTGCACTCTGCCACACCTCCATGCCAAAACAAATAGTGCATCATCCCCAATTTCTTCAACTCGAACTCAGCAGCAAGCTTCCGCTGCGTGTCGGCAATCAATCTATCATCTCTTGTTACAAACAGGTCTTCCACATACAACTATTCAAGAAAGCTGTCTTGAAATCCATCTAGTGTATCTTCTATTTCATCACTTTCATATTTCTCTATGCTGCCATCTACAGCATGCTTTATCTTGATAGATCCATATGGAAGTCATAAAAAACTTCCCTTCAGGTCTTGGGATTACATCCCAAACATCATTCTTCATGATCGACGGATCATGGCATTCCATTTCTTCATCCCAGATCCTGGGAACTTCAATATTTTCAATAGATATCTTTGTTGCTGGAACAAATGTTGTAGTCCTTTTGTAGGTGAAGATATACGGTTTTTCCTACAAAACAAGTTAAATTGCATGATTAGAAACATCTCATAGTTTTCAGAACAAATTCTTACACATAAAGAAATATGTCATATAGTCATGCAATTATCTTAGCCAATGTTTCAATACAACATTTATCCATATCCTGTAACTTTCTAGATTCCTTCCAGTCTCTACCAGAACATTGTTAAGAGTGTGCACAACTCCCAACATGTTAGCAAAGAGGTTGCATTCTATATAAGTAGCAATGGAATGTTGTACAGTGCCATAGGCCACTTACCCATGTATATTAGTAATATATTGTTCATCAATGCAACTATTCTAATATGCACAATACATATCCTAAGTCTAGGAACATGAGCATATACATCATTGAACAATTTTATTTAAACAAACAAATATGCAAGAAATTAAAATACTTATCTTTGTTTGTTCATTGGGTGGACTCCCTCTGAGTCTTTGCTTCCTTACAGGAGCTGCTGGAGTCCTAATCTGAAGTAGCTTCTTCTACACCTTTCTGTTGTGGAAAGATGGTCAACTCCCTCTGAATATCTGCATCCTTGCAGAAACTACTGAAGTGTGTTCCTTTGCTTCCTGGATTACCTGTTCTTGAACTCATATTCATCCTTGGTTCCTATGCATGCTTATTAGTATCATGATTGTGTTATCCTTGTGATCTCATATAAAATCATACATTCATTAGTATACTATTAAAACACAATAATCTCAAGCATGTATAGTCATGATCATTTCAAACAGAAAATAATAAGCATTAGCATTCAAGGTTTATGTAGGATTCTTATGGTTAGTCAAATCATAAGAAACATAACATGTCTAAACCTGTAATTACTCAAACCTATGACTCTTCAGGTTAGTTGAATCATCAATCAAGATAAGAGGTATAATATGCATAAAACCCGTGATTATTCAAAACTATACCTTCATGATTCTTCTGGTTAGTCCAATGACTTCATGAATAATCATTATCAACAACACAATAGTATAAGATCCTAACACAAGGTAGGATTCTATCTTGATATAGGAAAAACATACCTGGATTAGCATTCTAGCTAGATATGTCTAACATACTCAGATGATGTCTTCTTGTTCTTCTTCAATGACTTGTGCTAGTAACCTGTATATCTCATAGGTTAACCATTATAAAACCAAGTTATACATACCTCGTAAATATATCTTCTATGTGATCCATGACAATGGATGAATCTTTGTCCTCATGTTATCATGATCATATGTTCTTGGACCAGAACATGATTTGTCTTTCTTGGTGTATCTTTCATGTTAGTAGACAACATAAACCTCATACAACACCATAATGCATTAGTACAATCATAAGTGTCAACACCCTATCCAATGAATATCTTCTATCATGCATTCATAATTTTGTTAAGGTGATACAACAAATCTAAAATCAAGATTGTACTAACTGTAATAACATGAAGACAAACATACCATAAACTTAATCATGAACAAATCTCGAAACATACCTCAATGAGTCATACCTGTTGAGATCGCTTGTAATCTTCTTATGTAAGGCCTTAGCCTCATCTCCCTCTGAAACAGGAACTCCTTCACTTATGCAGGTGACCAATCCATATTCTTCTAGGATTAACCCTATCAACTTGATTTGCAAGAACTGGACCTGGAGCTGGATATGGGTTTGTTAGAGAAACCCCAAAAATTCAAACTTTGAATTTCAAACTTCTGAAAGGATAGAAATATGTGCCTTGATGAGCTGATCAAACTGGTATATTCAGAATTTGAAAACTGCAAAGTTTCACTCCTCAATTTTGCCTTTGAAACTTCTGGATTCACTGGACGTTTGATGAAGCCCACTCTTCTTCCCAATCCAAAGGTTTGATCCAAAGCTCTAAGCTTCTATTTTTCTGAGGAGCTTCCAGCCGTGGTCACAGATTTCAAAAATTCCCATTTTTACAGAAGCCCTAATTTTCCACTTTTCTGATCAAAGTCCCGAACTAGGGTTTGATCAAGCCCGGCCTTCTTCCCAACCAAAAATTTTGACCTTGGTCTCTAAAGTTCTATTTTGATGAGTAGCATCTAGCAGTGGTCTCCGATTACAAAAATTCCAACTTTCTTCAAAGCCCTAAATTCCGGAAGCCATGAATGAAGGTACTAAAAAATAATTCTGTTTTGACAGAAATATGTACCTGATTGTTTCTGGTGTAATTCTGAACTTTTTGATCCACAGGGTCTGAAAAAGTTTTTTGAGATAGCCTGACCTGTTATATTTCCATCCTGATAGGTCTGACCTCAATTGGATTCTCTGAGAGAGAGTTATGCCAAATGTCGCAACGTGACCTGTTTTGGGATAAAACAGGAGAGAAAACTTGTACGGCGTGACACGTGTCACTGTTTGAACTTCGGCCTCTGAAAAAGTTTATTGAGATCGCTCGGCCTGTTATCTTTCCATCCTGATAGGTCTGACCTCAATTGGACTCTCTGAGAGAGAGTTATGCCAAGTGTCGGAACATGACCTGTTTATGGGATAATAAAGGAGAGCGAATGTGTACGGCGTGCCACATGTCACTGGTTCAACTTCGGCCTCTGAAAAAGTTTTTTGAGATAGTACAGACTGTGTACTACCTGTCACTTTTTACGAAATTTCATTTGGAGCTTCCTAGCCCAGGTTATGACCTTTTTCCCAAGGTCACCTGATTTTGACTCAGATCTGGAAGAGGCAGAAACCCTATATTGCACAGATCATAAATCACAAAGTACAACGAATTAGAGGTTGTCCTTTGGATACAAGGTACCTGGAGATTTACTCTTCGTCCTGTAACAATTTTAGATCCGAAAAATTCGCCAAAACGGATTTATAGCGAAAGTGCTACGATGACTGGTTTTTGCTATATCAAGCCCTAGCATCGTAAGTGCAACAAGTGTCATACATGCCATATCATGCCTTCTTTCAGGCTAGCTCTGATACCATGTTAAATTTTCTGAATTTACTTCAATCTGATCTAGGATCTTAACTGAGAGAACAACATGTACAGCATATCTACAGCATATCAATCATGGAGACAATAATGCAAGCACACAAGAGACACAAAGATTTACTTGGGGAAAACCATAAAGGTGAAAAACCCCAATAACTTCCTCAGAGATAGATAGAGCATTGATACAACCAACCAAGAGAGATAGCCATAACCTAGCAGCAGATCCTCCTCCTCCATAAGTGCGCCACTCCTTCTTGAGTGCATGTGTGAGAAGTGAGTGAGCAAATAGAGTGCCTCCCGCACTCTATTTATACTTGACTTGACTTTCCTTTTTACCTAACTCATGTAGGCTCGAACTTAACCACATAACATAATGCTGAGTGGGCCGACCCCCAATAGGGTGGTCTAATAACCCTTTGACCCACATGACTTATACAGGGCCGACCCCAAACAAGGTGGTTTAATAACCCATCAAGTATAAGTTACGACACTTACAATATAAATAACGACACTTCCTTATAGAGGAATAATACCATTTCTATAGGAATACAATATACATATATGTGAAATACATTCCGAAGTTACATATACATCAACAAGAATCTCCTCCCTGCATGATAGTTTATTCGAATTACTAAATGCAGGCCACACGATAGGCATCACATCTTTTAAAAATATCAGCATCGCAAGTTAGATTTAAATTTTCCCACTCGATCGGATTCAAATTTTCCCGCTCCGTAGATTCAAATTTGAAACAAATTCCACTCCTCTCCCCATTGCTTTACTATTCACAAAGGGCGTTCCAAAAAATGAAGATGTTGACGTTGCATTAAATATGAATTGACAGCTACAACAAAGAGTGAGGGGGCAACGTGATGGCGTGATCCGATGATGGCCGAAAATTGGTGAGGAAGCACACGCCGGAAAAAAACCCAAATCCTCGATCCATGGATGGCCATATCTTATGGCATAAGGAGTCGTGCATCTCTCACAGTGGATAGAGACGTCTTAAAGGCTCTGCATCTCCTCCGATAGCTCTCTCCCACTTTTTGTGTCCATGTGTGAACCTTAACATCCAAGGTCCCCAGAACAAGATCCCTACATATTCAACCTCACTCAATAGCATGAAACGGTGTTGTCTGAAATAGTACAGTGGATAGAAGTGTATACAACATATATCACACTGCCAACATTGGGGTCTACGCCTATCTTAGGCTTCATACATGGACATGCGGTGAGTCCGATTAGCACGGTGTTGATGAAGCAAGAGGGACCAAAACCCCCTTGTGCACACATAACCGATTATTAAGTTGGAGAGAGCCTAGCCGACAAGCAATAAGCATCCCGCAGCAGATTGATTAACTCTGTTGTAGGGGCTTTGACTTATCATGCCTCAACCCTCTATGCAAACATTATGGCTAACCCTTCGTACCAACATCAAGCCAAAGATATCAAAGTATACATATCCATGCCTATTATGCATGCATGCGCATGCCATGGCCTCTAAAAAGCATCCTGCAGCAGACTAATTAAGTCTGTTGCAGGGGCTTTGACATACCATGCCTCAACCCTCTATGAAAACATTATGGCTAACCCTTCGTTCAAGCCAAAGATATCAAAGTATACATATCAGTGCCTATTATGCATGCATGCGCATGCCATGGCCTCTAAAAGGTCTCATAAAGGCTTCAAATTTGAATCCTTCAATGCCCTTCAGTGCCTAATTTACCCTTAATAGAAGGGCACAACAATATTTGCGATGAAAAAAAAAATAATTTTGTATTGGGCCTTTCAATAATGAAATTGATCATTATTTTGCAACTTTGCAATTGAAGGGCTGCTCCAATTTTTTCATTGTCAAATTTTTAGATTGTTGAGAATGGACAATTAGGCAACAACAAAGGTAGGTGCCCAACCGAGTTTGTGACACATTCCATTAGCATTATTTATCAAAATTTATATCACGATGAAACTTTAAAACATTTAAAATTAAGTTTAAATGTTATTGCCACAGTACATGTAACTTATTCCACCTAGTTGCTCAATCCTCAACTCCAAACACATCCACAACACACAACTTAACTTTCACTGGACCGTGGATAATCTATTGACCCAAATACAATAACTCATATCTAAATCATATGTGGATAAAATTACACAACAAATTTAAGCCTCTAATAAAGTCAATAGTGAAAGCTCATTCAATTATTAACTGAATGAGACTATACAACAAGATATAGATGGACTCTATGAGATCGATTTCTTTATAATTTTTTTAAATTCAATTATAACTTCTTTATAAAAAAAAATGAAAATAATTTTTTAATGTTTAGTAATGTGTTTCAATAATACAATAGTTGATTTTTTATTGTTACCAGGTGACTTTGCAATGAGTTGTAATATTGATTTTGTGAAATTTATTAAAACAGTAATTCTATGGTTTGGATCTCCTAGTAACTATACAATTACACTAGTATTAATTACGCATATGTAAGCTATTATTGATAACACGATTGATATGATCTAATACTTAAATTCTTATGTGCTAGCATGGATGCATTTGTGAAGAAGACTTAAATTCTCATTTCATAGGATGGTTTCATTTTCATTACTACTCCTCCTTTCATAATAGCATCCCCTTTCTTGGATTTTTAGATGAGAATTTTCTTCATTGTTTTAGGCCAGAGGCCATTGGGATATTGTGCAAGCCTTCAAAATTTTGCTCCATGACCTTTTCTTGTTTTAGCATTCAAATCCTTTAAAACCATGTTTTGCAAAACCATGTCTAGTTTATTGTAGGCAACAATTATCATTTGTTGGATGGGATGTGTGCTATAATGTAAGGTGGTTGTATTACTAGCCATGGATTCATGATTTCATCAATCATGGCTAGTTCAATGTAATGTCCTTGAAAATACACCCTAAAAAAAAATTATAAGGGTCTCCAAACTGTTGTAAAAACACTTGTCTATTTAAATTAACTTCAACACTGAGAAGTTAACGACAACTTACTTGTTTGCATCTTTAAGGTTCTGCTTGTTCTCTTACAGTCATCGTGAAGAATGAAGCGTTGTCATTAGTTTGCTTGGATTGGTCTTCATGTATGAAACCGGTTTTTTTGATGCCATAGTATTATGATAGATGTGTATGAGTGTTTACATCCTATGATAGGTTGTCTGTCTTATTTATTGTTTTTCATATACTATCCATATCTATTTGACTTTCCTAAAGGAAATATGATAACATGGACTGTTTGTCTTACAAACCTATGCACTAGTTCGTCTTTCATCCATATTTGTTGTATCTATGGTATTTGTTTCAATTGCAAATCATTTTCTTCATAAGAGCATTTTTGGCCCATAGGTGGTGGCCTGAGTTTTACTTAGTGGAAAATCCATCATTTAATTCATTTTCAACTATTGCAGGTGCCAAAAGAACCACATTATCCTTCTAACATAATTCTACTGTTAGGATATTTAGACACTTAGGAGTTAGTTAAGATCAACTTGTGTAATATATCCGTTAGGGATAGTGTGTCTCTTTAGTATGCATTAGTATGCATTTGTATATACTTAATCCGACGGTCACGATATGTTTCCGACATAGAGTGATCCGACGGCTCAACTTCTCTTAGATCAAACCTAACCTTGATCCGTGGCTTAACACCCGATTGGTCCATGATCTCTATTTAAAGAGCATGGAGGGTCATTGTTTAGTTGATCGATTATGAGAAGCTCATTTGTAACTTTCTTTCTTTGCATAATAAATTGTCCCGTAGAAGCTATTTGGCCGGGGCCGTGGAGTGTTTCCCTCAAGAGGGTTTAAACCACGTCAAAACATCGGTGTGTTGATCTGTGATCTGTTTGTGTGAAGTGGTTGCTCTTGGTGTTCGGTCCTTTGGTAGTGCCCTGTGTACCCGAACATGGTATCAGAGCTTTTATGAAGTGCCGCTTCCGGTTATGATCTAGATCTTGAACTGTTGTTGCCGAAACTCGAAAGGGTTTCTAGTTCTGGTATTTCTGTGCATTTCTGGGCTATGGGAGGTGTTCCATTGCGTCCGGAGCGTCGTTTCCATTGGGAAATAGTTTTCGTTTGATCGAAAACGGTTCCCGGTTGCTCTAGAAACGCGTTTTTCATCAGATCTGAAGGTATAATGTTACAGTGACGCATTTTTTTTATTTCGTTTTTGAGAAGAAAAAATCTCATATTTCATTTTTTTTACTGTTAGATTTTTTTTGGTTCGGATTGTTGCTTTCCCGTCTGCGTATGCTCTTTGCCGTGCACCTTGAGCAATCTCGGCAAATCAGAAACAGAAAGGGAAAGGGTTTTTTCGGCTGCGTATGCTCTTTGCCGTGCACTTTGCGCGATCTCGGCAAATCAGAAACAGAGAGAAAACGTAGACTTTACGGGCAAGCTAACAAGATCTAACTCCACAAGTGTGGAAAAGTTTTTTTTGTTTCGTTTTGTGGTTTGTTTTGCAGGAAAAAGGGCAAGCACGCAAACCGAGCAAGAAGAGTAAAAAAAAAAAAAAAAAAAAAAAAGCCCCCTTCCTCATTTCCATATTTTACATACCTTTTAAACTAGCTCACTTGGTCCAAAGTTGCTTTATTCCTTAATAGGTCTTGAGTTCAAGTCTTAGGAAGTTACTTTTAAAAAGAAAAGTGCATGCAATTTCTATTTTCAAGTTACTTTATTGTAAAAGTGCATCTCACTTAAATAATAAAAAATAAAAATACAAGTGAGTCACTTAAGCTTTTTATTTATTGTTGCACTATTTAAAAGTAATATCATTGTAAAAGTGAAATCACTTATTTTACAAAAGTGATTCACTTAAAAGCAACTTTTTTGTAAAGTGATTGTCAAAAGGTTCATCTTGGGAAGAGGGGGGTTCCTTTTTTGCTGGACATTCTCTAGCTGCCACGTCACTATTGGGGACATCTTCAACAGTTTCTTTGTTCAAGCATAACTTCATCATACAGAGTCCGTTTTCAGTGCCGTTTTTTTTTGAAACCACCTATTTTTTCGAGCTCTTCACATCCAGACTATTGGTTTCTGCTTTTACAGCCATTAATTTACAAATATGGCTGCCCTTTGTGATATTCTACTTAACAGTTCCAACTATTTCTCATGGAAATCTCGTATGGAGGATGTTCTACGAAGTAGGGGACTTTTCAGAATTACAACAGGGAAAGAAAAAGAACCCACTGATGATGATAAGAAAATAAAATGGGCAAATAGATGTGATGAAGCTCGTGGATTGATTGGGATGTCAATCTCTACTGATTTGCGATTCCACATATCTGGAATTGATGAACCTAATGCTGCTTGGGACAAGTTGGAATCTGTGTTTGGTAAACACAATGAAATTCGGGGTCACCAACTCGAAAATGAGTTGATTTCTTTGAATCCAAGTGACTTTTCATGCATTCAAGATTATTTATCTAAGTACAAAACTCTCAAGCTCTTATGTGCAGAATGTAAGATTGAGAGGGAAGACAAACAATGCATTTATCATATTCTTTCCAAACTTGGACCTGCATATTCTGTTTTTGTATCTACATTTTACTCCATGAAAGCGTCATTGAATGCAGCTAGCTATCAAGAGCCTAGTCTTGAATCCTTTTGTGATTCCTTGATTAGAGAACAAGATAAACTCATTCATCTTGGAATAATCAACAATGCAGATACATCTGGGAAAGCCTTATTGTCCCAACAGAAAGAAAAGTCCAAGCCTCCCAAGAAACAAAATTTTCGCAATAATAAGTCAAACAAGGGTCCAAAACCCTCTCAGTCAGCTCATTCTTTAAAAAATGACAAAGGATCCAAGCCAAAAGGCAAGAAGACTGAGCGTCATTGCAACTATTGCGGGAAAGATAATCATGATGAATCAAAGTGTTTCAAGAAGATGGCAGCCTTGGAAGCAGCAATGAAGAAGCACCACATCAGCCTAGATTCGCCATCAGAATCTACCTCTCATGGACATGCACTTTGTGCTTCTGGTTATTCTTATAATGCATCTTCTTCTTCTACTTCAAATGAATGGCTCATTGATTCTGGAGCATCTTATCATATGGCTAAGGATCAAGCCATCTTTTCTACTATGCATGAATGTAACACCAAACAAATATTTGTTGGTGATGATAGATCTCTAAGTGTTGTAGGAGCTGGAATAGTTCCAGTAGATAATGGTCATTTTAGTGATGTACTATGTGTTCCAAGAATTTCCTGCAATCTGTTATCAGTCTATCAGATCACTCATTCTGGTGAAGGTAAAACTGTGACCTTTACACCTCACCAAGTTGTAATCAAGGATTTTAAAGATCCTCAACAGGTTCTAGCTACCGGAATTGTTGATGATATTACCAGGTTGTACAAGTTTAACAACTTTGGGTCATCACCTTTCCCTTCAGTTTTTGTTGCTCATAGTGATAACTTGAGCAAACTTTGGCATGAGCGCTTTGGTCACTTAAATTATCGCTCATTGCAACAACTATGTAAATAAAATATGGTGACCGGTCTTCCGATGGTATCTTGCAGAGATGGTGTTTGCTCCGGTTGTGTACTCGGAAAACATCATCGGGACAGTTTTGACAAACGTGCCTCTTGGCACGCCTCGGTTCCCTTGGAGCTTGTGCATAGTGACTTGTGTGGTCCTCTTCCATCTGCTTCCTTTTCTGGTTTCAAATATTTCTTAACTTTCATTGATGACTACACCAGACGCACTTGGGTTTATTTCCTAAAACTTAAGAGCGAAGTATTTAACATGTTCTTGGCCTACAAGGCCCTTGTTGAAAAACAATCCGGTCATCAAATTATTAAGTTAAGATCTGACAATGGAGGAGAATATGTTAACAAACAGTTCACTACTTTCTGCACTGAACAAGGCATCCAACAACAACACACTGTTCCATATACACCACAACAAAATGGTGTAGCTGAGCGGAAGAACCGCACTTTAAAAGAAATGGCTAATTGTATGATCCAATCTAAGGGACTAAGTCTTCAATTTTGGGCTGAAGCCATTAATTGTGCAAATTACATAGTTAATCGCACCCCCACAAAAGCATTACAAGGTATAACACCAGAAGAAGCATGGAGTAAAATTAAACCTGATGTAAGTCACTTTCGTGTGTTTGGTAGTGAAGCATGGGCTCACATTCCGGATGAAAAACGGAAAGCATTGCAGCCTAAAAGTGAAAAGTGCATATTTGTTGGATATTCTGAAGATGTAAAAGGTTATAGACTTCTTCAACCACCTTCTCATGCTATAATCATTAGAAGAGATGTTAAATTTGATGAAAATATCTTGGCCTGCGAGCCTAACTCGGCGAGTGTGCCATCTTTGGCCTGCGAGCCTGATTCGGCGTTTGTGCCTTCTTCTTCTTCTTCTTCTTCCAACTTCCTTGACAGGTTTCCAACTCCAGTTTCTGATGATGACAGTGAGGATGAAAATCCACCTCCGCCTGCTCATGTTCCTCCAGTTGCACCAGCACAAGTTCTTCCTCGATGGGTCCGTTCAACATGTGAAGCAGCTGGTGATCTTGCCGGTGATCCTAGAGATCAACGTCGAACACGTTCTCAGTTTCAGCGAGCCTCTTCTCTTTTGGCTCAAGTTTCCGAGAATCATGATCCAGAAACTTTTGCAGAAGCTTCAGGGAATCCAGATTGGGATGCAGCCATGGATGAAGAATATCGTTCCTTAATGGCGAACGATACTTGGGATCTTGTACCTCTTCCAAAAGGAAGAAAACTTGTCAGATGTAAATGGGTCTACAGAACTAAGTATGCATCAGATGGAAGTGTTGAAAGACTTAAGGCAAGGTTAGTTGCCAAAGGTTTTTCTCAAGTTGAAGGGATTGACTACAATGAAACCTTTGCTCCCGTCGCCAAAATGAACTCCATCCGCCTTGTTCTTTCCCTTGCAGCCTTACACAACTGGGAAGTCCATCAAATGGATGTCAAGTCTGCCTTCTTACATGGTGATTTACAGGAGGAAATTTACATGGAACAACCTCCTGGCTATGTTCAGAATAACTCTAGCCTTGTCTGTCGCCTTAAGAAATCCTTATATGGCCTTAAGCAAGCTCCTAGAGCTTGGTATGCCAAAATGGATAACTTTCTCCTTGACACTGGTTTTTCTAGATGCCATTCTGACCCCAATGTCTATACCAAGAAAGTAGGAAACCATCTCATCATACTTGTTCTATATGTTGATGACCTTATTCTTACTGGTAGTGACCCTAAGCTTATAACCCATGTGAAATCCAGTCTTAAACAAACTTTTGAAATGTCAGACTTAGGACATTTGCATTATTTTCTTGGTCTCCAAGTTCTGCAAACCAAAGAAGGAATCTTTCTTTCTCAGTCTAAGTATGCTTGTGACCTTCTTCGTCGCTTTCACATGGAAGATTGTAAACCAGCCCCTTCTCCCTTCCAGTCTGGAGTCAAACTTTCTGCCACTTGTACTTCACCTGAAGTAGATGCCACATTGTATCGTCAGCTTGTTGGTAGTCTTTTATACTTGACTCATTCCCGTCCTGACCTTTCCTTTGCCGTTGGTCGAGTTGCCCGTTATATGCAGACACCTCATGAAAGTCACTGGAAAGTAGCTAAAAGAATACTTCGATATATTCGAGGTACAGTTCAGTTTGGGATTCATTACAGTACAGGGGGGAAACCTTTGTTGGTTGGTTTCACTGATTCAGATTGGGCCGGCGATCCTAATGATCGAAAGTCTACTGCAGGTTATGTTTTCAGTCTGGGATCTGGACCTATTACTTGGGCTTGTAAGAAACAACAAGCTCTTGCTCTTTCTTCAGCAGAGGCAGAATATCGAGCAGCAGTTAATGCCAGTCAGGAAGCTTTATGGCTTCGACAGATCCTTTCAGAGTTTGGATTCGAACAGCAGCAGCCTACTCCACTTTGGTGCGACAATCAAAGTGCCATCAAGCTTGCCAAAGATCCAGTTCTACATCAACGCAGCAAACACATTGAGCTACATATGCACTTCATCAGAAATCTTGTTCATGATCGTGTTGTCGAAGTGCTCTTTTGCCCTACAGATGATCAAGTTGCAGACATCTTCACCAAGTCTCTTACAGAAGCGAAGTTTTCTAAACTTCGATCTATGTTAGGAGTTCAGGAACTTGTCATTAAGGGGGGATAGGCTCTAATGCCTCCTTCCTTCTCCTAATAGTGTCACTTTTGTAAATCCTTCAATCCTATCCCAAGTTGTTCTTAAGGGGGGATGTTAGGATATTTAGACACTTAGGAGTTAGTTAAGATCAACTTGTGTAATATATCTGTTAGGGATAGTGTGTTTCTTTAGTATGCATTAGTATGCATTTGTATATACTTAATCCGACGGTCACGATATGTTTCCGACATAGAGTGATCCGACGGCTCAACTTCTCTTAGATCAAACCTAACCTTGATCCGTGGCTTAACACCCGATTGGTCCATGATCTCTATTTAAAGAGCATGGAGGGTCATTGTTTAGTTGATCGATTATGAGAAGCTCATTTGTAACTTTCTTTCTTTGCATAATAAATTGTCCCGTAGAAGCTATTTGGCCGGGGCCGTGGAGTGTTTCCCTCAAGAGGGTTTAAACCACGTCAAAACATCGGTGTGTTGATCTGTGATCTGTTTGTGTGAAGTGGTTGCTCTTGGTGTTCGGTCCTTTGGTAGTACCCTGTGTACCCGAACATCTACTTGTTACATCCTAAGCTTATGTTAAAATCAATGTTCATGAGAAATATGTTATACCAAGCCTTAATGATTTTGCAAAGCATTTAAGACTTAACTTAACTGTTACATTAAAAGTCCTTTTCCCATTGATAATGAAACTTTGGACAAAGCTATCCATATATTTGAAATGGTGGAGGTAGTTGTATATTTAATGTGTCCCATGTGACGGGAAGGTGATTGTGGAATCATGGTCCTCCATGCAATCACTGTATTAACGTTGATGCTTAAGGTAAGTCTTCCCAAGGTTTTTCCTTCGGGAAAAAATCATTTGGTCTTGTCTCAAATCAATGTGGGAGAGAGGGTTTCCCTCTTCCAAGCTCTTGATCTGTGAAACACTTCAAGTATCCAGAGCTACGCTCTGCTCTTCCTATCCATCCTAAATGCTGAGAATAGCTAGTTGCAGAATCATGGTTTTAGTCTGGCAATGACACAACTTCGCTTAGGTATCATTTCTACTCAATCATGTTGGTTCTGTGGGTATACATTTTATTATCTCTACATTTATTTCTTGTTGATAAATGAATTGTGTGTTTCGTTTTAAATGCAGGTGAACACTTGGGAATTAGATTCCTCAACGTTTTAATGCCTAATTCATCCATTGCATAGACCGGTAAGCTCTTGGCCCCTTCTGTACCAACTTCCTCCTATGGGAAGATGATTTCAAAAGTGCTTGAGTTGAAGATGAAAATAGGAGTGTCGGTTATTCCTTTGTTGATTCCTTGCTTAATTTTTGAATTCGCTTAGGATGGGCATGTACTCGTTTTTCAGAGGAAAGACAAGGGTTTACGAATTCTATGGTTTTAAATCCATTATAGCAGGATTGCTCTTCTCTTATTTTGGTTTACAATGGAATGTAAAATCCCTTCAGGGTTTTCAGGGTTATACATATATAAATACTCGTGTTTTCTACTTGTTGAAATGAGTGTATACAACCTATGTGAGAATGTTTTCTTTTAGTGTTGTATGTAATGAACCTTTCAAGCCTTGAAGGCGTCTATAAAATTGGATATTTTATTTTTGGTTTCTAGTTTAAATATTTTTATCATGAGTATATAACTAATTACGAAGTTGTTTAACTTTTGAATGAGGAGAGAACCCTTGACTTTCCCATAGGACGTTAATGTTAGGTTTATATTGACTACTAAAAATTATGTGTATGTATATTGGTCTATTCTTTGATCGTTGATATGTCTTTAATGTGAAGTACGAGGGTTTGAAACCCTTCATCCTAGGTTAGATGTGAATGCTTATATTTATGGCTGCATGTATTACTCAGTCTGCTCTTTGATATACGTTCTCATCTTTAAAGGAAATCAATTTTTGTTCTAAGTTTTTTTGTAGAGCTACCTTGGTTTAACCTCGAAAAAAAGATGACCAATGACAACAAAGGCCATGTACAGGATACACTTGGTTTTAAACTTGTTGGTTATAGGGGTTTGATCCCTTATTGTAATTCAACCAAATCGTGTTTCTTGGAAAATCATAGAGCTTATCCTTCAGGGTTCATTTACTCAAGCATGAGAAGTTGTGAGCCATAGTTTGACCACATGTTGTCTAATATTTCTCTTAGTTGACTTAGTCTAACTAGATGACTGGTTGATAGTTAAAAATAAGCAAAGGTTGTGTTTGTAATGTTTACGATTTGTTTAATGCCCAACCTCTTACGTGGCTGCGAATTTTATTTCTAGACTGTAGGTTAAATGGCTTTAGTTGAGCATATGTATGTGAATGATGTTTATATAAACATAGTGAAACATAGTGAAACTTAGTGCTATTGACAGTTGGAAAGTCATGTTCTATGCTGCTCATGAAAAGTGCATCATGCATGTTGAACCATCGTGCCGATAACTAGCTAGGTCATGAAGTCGTTATGATCTTATATTTCGATTTGTGCATGGAAAATATGTATGAGTTGGACAAAGAGTCCAACATTTATGATATGTATAATATGATTTTGATGTAGTTCACTTTCATATAGAATATGCTACACTTTGAGTCTTTGTTTTATATAATAAATTTTGTATAAAATACTTTGTTTTAATGATTAGTTTATAATTACTATTTGTTCATGTTTATTTAATACATATATTAAATATATATTAATTAACCTACTTAGGGTTAAGGGACTTGTCCCAGGATCTTAGTTTGGATCCTTTCCCTATTTAGGGCTAACGAGAGTTTTCTCTCTAGGCTAGAAAGATTAAGATATAAATTTATAAATGCCTTTTGTTTTAAATGAATTCTATTAGTTGTTGTATATTTATAATTTTGATAATATTAATGGTGCAGGTGTTAGGCATATAAAACATAAGAATTACTAGCTAAACCCAACTATCATGAACTAAAAGCAGTTCTGCGATAAAACATAATTAGATGTAAAACAATAATTACAACCTATAAAATCATTTTACATAATCATATTTAAATGATCAGAACAAGCTGTGTTAATCAAACTTTATATCCGGTTGAAATATGTATAAACTAAGCTTTAAAGCCTTCCTTTACTTGCATAAATAAAATAACTGTATTCACGAGAAACATAAAATATCATAGCCTATAAAATCTATAATCATGAATATGTTAGGATTCAAATAATTACATCAGACCCTTTCATCAAAATCCATACAATAAGTCTTTGAAAAATAAAAATAATAAAAATACTTATCATTCCTTTACGCTTTCTGACTGACTTGGGAACTACCACATTCCTCCCAATCGTAGACCTCGAATCCTTCCTGGTTCGTTCAACAGATCACCCCCGATCCAAACCGAGCATGCCAGGAGACTAAAATGCCTAGGTGAAAATTGTTATCTTTCTTACTAATCCAAAATCTCAATCTAGAAATCAAAGTGCTCAAATATTTATGAATTGGATCCTCCAATAATCTTCGTACCATTACCCCTTGCAATGTCCCCTTATTTATAAGTTTTCTTGAGAAGAAAGATCTTAGGCTTTAGGTTTAAATCACTCAGTTAAGTTACTAGATACACTCATTGTTTGTTTTTTTATCTTTAATTAACAATTTGATTTATTTTTAAACTCTTAGAGTTTATTTAAATAATATAGGATTTTTTTTACTCATCCTAATATCTAGTTTATCTTTAGTTATCAACTACTCAGCCATTCTAATCTCTTGAATGCTCGATCGCTCTTTGAGTGGAGGTCCCAATCAATTTAGAAATAATAAAAGAAGATAAATAATATTTTATTTTAACAATAGTAAACTGGTTGTTGATGCTCCAGAGCCTCCATCTCAACATTAGTTAACCACAATGAATCTAAGTGCTTCCAGAGCCTTATTGCTAAACACTCACTCAATAGTCCTAGTGCTCCAGAGCTGATGCTCAACACTAATTTAGAAATAGTCTAGGTGTCCCCAACACTAAATAAATCTAACTCTTTTTCCAAGTTGTGAATGTTAACTGCATAAATCTTGCATCCCTTCCTTACACACTTCTTAACTTACAGTGCTGATATTTGTCTCATGAAGATCGTTTTAGGTACCCGCTTGTACCTTCCTTTGGTTTCCTTGCTTATCCGTGCACATGAAATATTTATTTAAGCAATCAAGCATGACATGGTGTTATTCTAGCCAATCCATGCCTATAAGTATGTCATATGAACCTAATGGTAGGATATTTAAGTTTGCTTATGTTGGAAGCCGTTCATGTCAATCTTGCAACTTTTAACAAGTTCATAAAACTTTCTTTTTGTACCCGTGGCTAACTGTACTAGCCATGGCTTACTATGCTTCTCTTTGTTCAATTTGCAAGTTTCAACAATTTTGCGAGAAACATAACTACGACAATCTCCTAGATTAATTAAAATGGAAATAGGTGTAGTTGAGATTTTACCTTCTATCTAGACCATGGCAAATTGATGGCCTGCCTATTTTCCTAAGTTAGGGAAGCACAAATACTAGGTGTTCTTGCCATATCTTCCATGGTTGCTTCTTCTTGTAAGTTGTTCATAACTCTATTTGTTTTATTCGGGCAATCTTTGTAGTAGTGGGATCCATCCACAACACCTAACTTGCAGTAGGGCTATGTAGCTCCTCCATCCATTTTTGGTTTATTGACAATTTGAGATGGCATATTTGATTGTGTCCCATACTTGTTAAAATTTCAGTTAGCGGGAAAACTATTGTTTTGATTTCTGTAAGGAGGTGATATAAATCCCTTCCTTCTGCTGTCCCAAGAGTCTCTTTGATTTTCTCTATTTTTTGTCATGTTTTCAGTCCTGTCTTGGTTGTGATCGTAACATAGTCTTTCCTTGTGTAAGGTTGTAACCAATGTCTTGGGTGTATCAAATTCAATTTTATCTCTGAAAATGGGAGGAATGCATCCCAAGAACTGTTGTATTTTTACATTTCCTTCCTTAACATAAGGCACATAGTGTAACAGGGTGTGCACAAGCTAATGAGGGTCTCTTTTCACATGTTAGATGCAACAGAAAACTGAAAAATTAGACATCCATCAACTTTCTTGAATTTTTTGAGACACATACACAATGAATCTTACGATGAGTTAAAAATATGAAATGTAGGAAATTGAATGAAGTTTCCGAATATATAATTTATTTATTTATATATATATTTTTTTCCTGTTGAAAATGTTCTTACCTATTTGAAGTTTCATCATTTGTAACATGAACCTTTTATTTTTTGGACAAATTATAAGGTATATGTTTTTGTGGGTGCATCCTTTGAGTGCCTAAACGATGGAATCAACTTATGAAAACTGGTGGACATATAGAGAACAAGTAGTAATAGTGCACCACTATTCCCCCCCCCAAAAAAAAAATATTTTTAATTATCTAAGTGATCGAACCTCGAAAATAATATGCCAAATTGTGGGTGCAACATTTGAAGGTATTAATGCAACTATTTTGAAACGGTTTTTTTATGGCATGTAGAGATCGATGTCCTTTAGTGCACCATAAAATTTATTTTTAAAATGGTTGCGAAATGGAACAGTTATGGACAAAACACTAACAATGTGTTTTTTGAGTTGAATCATGACACAAGAAAAATAAGAAAAAAATAGAAAAATATATATATTCTTTTTCAAAATTACATATTTGGAATCTACAGAAAAAATGCTATCCACGTATAAAATTTCATAAAAAATGATGGTGTGTAGCATATTGTAACTAGTGGCTAAACGCCAGTTCGTGTGGAGGTTCGAGCATAGTACTAAGTAATGCACTCGCATTTTGTTTCAATTTAAATTTTAAAGCGCACCAAAAAACAACTCAGACGCGTTTTATATTTACGTAACGCGTGCACATTTTGCAGTTACATAATGCGTGCACATTTTTCAAATATATATATATATATATATATTTTCCGAAAGGGGGTTATCATTTTTATTTTGGGCCAATTATGACATTTAGAATAATTATTGGTGGTAAGGGGTTGGAGGTAGAAAAAAGGGGTTGGGAGGTGGTATGGGGTTAGAGGTAGAGAAAGGGGGGTGTGGGTGGTAAGGGGTTAGAGGTAGATAAAAGGTGGGGGTGGTGTTAAAGGGTTAGAGAGAAACAAAGAGAGAGAGACAAGTGAAGGGAGAGACATTGGGGGGGTGGTAATGGATTATAAGTAAAGTGAGAGGGGGGGGTGGTAAGGGATTAGAAGTGAATTAAATTAGATATTAGTGCAAATATATAACCCCTCCGGTTTTCTTTCCTATTTTGAATGAAAAATTATTGTTTTCATTGCAGGTATTGGATTTAAGAGCGTTTTCTTAGTCGCAAGCCATCTTTGCATTTTCAAAAACGGATATAGGATAAGATTCAATGAACACCCCTCAATGTTAATATTTTATATATTATTCCGGAATGAATAGAATATAGGCCATACACAAGACAACTCGAAGAAATATACGTATGTCATCTTCTCAATACTGTTATAGTCCTACCCCTACTCCCTGGCAAGGTTGAAGCTGTAAAGAAACAACTCTCTAGTTTTCATCATGAAGTTATTTTGTTTATGTATAAGATAAAGAAGCTCTCAGTTTGTGAGCTGGAACATATCGATCTTAACATGATTTATACAATCTCTTCTTTATGAAAAACTAACCTTAGATATTCTCGTAGCAATGACAATGAATCCTTCATTCAACATTTATTAGTAGAAAAAGATCAATTTACGACAACACAATGTAGTTATTATATGTGGATGCATCGGTTTCCTATGGAAGATGAGTGTAGGGTTGAGCAGAGGAAAGATGTCAAAAAATGGGCTATTACATTAGCTTTTCCATTGGGAGAATGAATTACAGGAGGAAATATGGTGGCTGAGAGGATTCTATGATTTTCTTTCTACATAAATGGTATTCTCCCTATATTCAGTCATCTGGTTGGTTGAAAGGCCTGCCTAAAAATATGTACATTGCACATTTTAATTTCTTTGCTGAAAATTGAAAGGGATATTCAAGTCACCTGCAAAACGCTCCTTTGTTGAAGTATGTAAGTTCTTCCAACAACACAAATTTGACAAATGTATCAGATGTTTCCATCTACACCGGAATTTATTCTCCTCGTAGTTGAATGTGAGAATATAAGTAGGGAACGCGTCTCTCCAAATTTTTTTCCATCTGCATCCACCAGTAACTGGGCCAAGTTAATTGAAATGAATCCCTGGACCAATATGGGATTTTAAACCCTTTCTGAATATCACCTTACATTAAAACCTTGTGTAGGAGGTTTGATGTATTCAGTTAATGATTTGGTTCCATTATTTTGAAGACACCTTGATGTAGTAGATATTCAAGAGCTATTTCCCCCAAAATTCAATCTTTGTATTGTTTCCCATGCTTTGAAAGACTATAATTTTTTTTATTTTGATGCACACAATCCAACGAAAAATGGTTGTGGAATTTATGACTTGAAGGGCAAGATAAATCCCTCCGAACAATTCCGCAACATAAATCCACGAAAAGGGATAAGGGTGGGAAACAAATTTTAAAATACAACCTAACCTCCACCCCCCCAATATCTCTCTCTCCCTCCTCTCCATAACCCTTACTAACCCCCCTATGTCTCTACCTCTAACCCTTAAAACCCCCCTTTTTGTTCTACCTATAAGCTCTTACCACCCGCCAATTCCTTTGAATATCTTTTTCACTAAACCAAGCAATATAGTTGTAAGGTTAAATATAGTGATAAAAGTGTAATGTTAAATATTGCAACAAAATTGTAATGTATAATATCGTTGAATAATTGTGATGTTTCATATTGCATATGCTTTTTGGTGAGCATAATCGCGTGTGTATTCTAGTCAGAAAAAATGAATGTGCGTTTGTGTTAGCAAAAACTTGTACGCGTTATGTTTACCTACGCTCCCAATCCCCCAAACCCACTAATACACCCCACTACAACTCCCTAAGACCCCCACATTAATTTATAAACACCCCCCAACCCACTAGCAACCCCTTCTCTCTCTCTCTCTCTCTCTCTCTCTCTCTCTCACACACACACACACGTATCCATATGCTTCCCCCTCCCACTAACCCCCCTCCTCTCTCTCTCTTTGTCTCTCTCCCCTCCACTCCCTAAACCTTACTAAATCCTCCTCTCACTCTTTTTTCCTTGCTCCACTTACCAAAAATCTCCTAACAACCCCCCTTTGTCTCTACCTCTAACCCCTTAAAATTCCCCCTCTATCACTATCTCTAACCCCTTAATGATCCCCCGACCCCCTATCTCTCTCTCCCCTCCTTTCCCTAACCTTTACTAAATGCTTCTCTCACACTCTTTCTCCCCTGCAGGGAGAGGATGTGGTAAGCCCCCTCTGTCTCTACATCTAACCCCTTACAACCACTTAAAGTCTATCCCTTTACCTCTCTCTCTCTCTCTAAACCAAACACTCATGCTCGTCATTTATACCCCCATTTATCCCTAATCACCCTTCTCATCCCCAAACCCCTAACCTTCTCTCACTCTCTCTCTACCCCTTTCCACCCCCCAATCTATCTCTCTCTCTCTAACTCTTACTAACCCCCTATATATCTCTCCCCCCTAACTCTTACTTACCCCCAATCTCCTAACACCCCCCCCATCTCTACCTCTAACCCCTTACCACCCCCTAAAGTCTCTCCCTTTACCTCTCTCTCCCTCTCTAAACCAAACACTCTCGCTCCTCATGTATATCCCCCTTTCTCTCTAATCCTCCTCAACCCTCTATGCAAACATTATGGCTAACCCTTCATGCCGAAGTCGAGCCAAAGATAACAAAGTATACATATCCATGCCTATTATGGATGCATCCGCATGCCATGGCCTCTAAACGGTCTCATACAGGCTTCAAATTTGAATCCTTCAATGCCCTTCAGTGCCTAATTTACCCTTAATAGAAGGGCACAACAATATTGCCTTTCAATAATGAAATTGATCATTATTTTGCAACTTTGCAATTGAAGGGCTGCTCCAATTTTTTCATCTCAAATTTTTAGATTGTTGAAAATGGACAATTAGGAAACAACAAAGGCATAAGCCCAACCCAGTCCGTGACACATTCCATAGGAATTATTGATCAAAATTTAAATCACGATGAAACATTAAAACATTAAAAATTAAGTTTAAATGTTATTTCCACATTACATGTAGCTTCTTCCACCTAGTTGCTCAATGCTCAAATCCAAACACATCCACAACGCACAACTTAACTTTCATTGTCGTGGATAATCTATTGACCCAAATACGATAACTCATATCTAAATCATATGTGGATAAAATTACACAACAAAGTTAAGCCTCTAATAAATTCAATAGTGAAAGCTCATTCAATTATTAACTGAATGAGACTATACAACAAGATATGGATGGACTCTATGGTCGAGATCGATTTCTTTATATATTTTTTTTAATTCAAATATAACTTCTTTATAAAAAAAAAAAATGAAAATAATTTTTTAATGTTTAGTAATGTGTTTCAATACTACAATTTTTTATTGTTACCATGTGACTTTGCAATGAGTTGTAATATTGATTTTGTGAAATTTATTAAAACGGTAATTCTATGGTTTGGATCTCCTAGTAACTATACAATTACACTAGTATTAATTACACATATGTAAGCTATTATTGATAACACGATTGATATGATCTATACTTAAATTCTTATTTGCTAGCATGGATGCATTTGTGAAGAAGACTTAAATCCTCATTTCACAGGATGGTTTCATTTTCATTACTACTCTTCCTTTCATAATAGCATCCCCTTTCTTGGATTTGTAGATGGGAATTTTATTCATTGTTTTAGGCCAGAGGCCATTGGGATATTGTGCAAGCCTTCAAATTTTTTCTCCATGACCTTGTCTTCTTTTAGCGTTCAAATCCTCTAAAACCATGTTTTGCGAAGCCATGTCTAGTTTATTGTAGCAAACAATTATCAGTTGTTGGATGGGACGTGTGGTATAATGTAAGGTGGTTACGTTACTAGCCATGGATTCATGATTTCATCAATCATGGCTAGTTCGATGTAATGTCAATGAAAATACACCCTAAAAAATTTATAAGGGTCTCCAAACTATCGTAAAAACACTTGTCTATTTAAATTAACTTCAGTACTGAGAAGTTAATGACAATTTACTTGTTTGCATCTTTAAGGTTTTGCTTGTTCTCTTACAGTCATCGTGAAGAATGAAGTGTTGTCATTAGTTGTCTTGGATTGGTCTTCATGTATGAACCGATTCTTTTGATTCCTTAGTATTACGATACATGTGTATGAGTGTTTAAATCCTATGATAGGATGTCTGTCTTATTTTGTTTTTTATACTATCCATATCTATTTGACTTTCCTAAAGGCAATATGATATCATGGATTGTTTGTCTTACAAACCTATTCACTAGTTCGTCTTTCATCCATATTTGTTGTATCTGTGGTATTTGTTTCAATTATAAATCATTTTCTTCATAAGAGCATTTTTGGCCCATTGGTGGTGGCCTGAGTTTTACTTAGTGTAAAATCTATCATTTAATTCATTTTCAACTATTGCAGGTGCCAAAAGAACCACATTATCCTTCTAACATAATTTTACGTGTTACATCCTAAGATTATATTAAAATCAATGTTCATGAGAAATATGTGATACCAAGCCTTAATGATTTTGCAAAGTGTTTAAGACTTAACTTAAGTGTTACATTAAAAGTCATTTCCCCATTGATAATGAAACTTTGGACAAAGCTATCCATATATTTGAAATGGTGGAGGTAGTTGTATATTTAATGTGTTCCATGTGATGGGAAGGTGACTGTGGAATCATGGTCCTCCATGCAATCACTATATTAACATTTATGCTTGAGGTAAGTCTTCCCAAGGTTTTTCCTTTGGGAAAAATTCATTTGGTCCTGTCTCAAATCGCTGTGGGAGAGAGGGTTTCCCTCTTGCAAGCTCTCAATCTGTGAAACGCTTCAAGTATCCAAAGCTATGATCTGCTCTTCCTATCCATCCTAAATCCTGAGAATAACTAGTTTCAGAATCATGGTTTTAGTCTGGCAATGACACGACTTCGCTTAGGTATCATTTCTACTCAATCATGTTGGTTCCATGGGTATACATTTGATTATCTATACATTTATTTCTTGTTGATAACTGAATTGTGTGATTCATTTAAAATGCAGGTGAACACTTGGGAGTTAGATTCCGCAACGTTTTAATGCCCAGTTCATCCATTGCATAGACCGGTAAGTTCTTGGCCCCTTTTGTACCAAATTCCTCCTATGGGAAGCTGATTTCGAAATTGATTGACTTGAAGATGAAAATAGGAGTGTCGGTTATTCCTTTGTTAAGTCCTTGCTTAATTTCTAAAGTTTCCTAGGATGGGTATGTATTCGTTTTTCAGAGGAGAGACAAGGGTTTACGAATTCTATGGTTTTAAATCCATTGTAGCAGGATTGCTCTCCTCTTATTTTGGTTTATAGTGGAATGTAAATCCCTTCGGGGTTTTCAGGGTTATATATATATAAATACTTGTGTTTTCTACTTGTTGAAATGAGTGTATATGACCTATGTGAGATCGTTTTATTTCATTGTTGTGTGTAATAAACCTTTCAAGCCTTGAAGGCGTCTATAAAATTGGATATTTTGTTTTTGGTTTCTAGTTTAAATATTTTTATCATGAGTATATATGTAATTACGAAGTTGTTTAACTCCTGAATGAGGAGCGAACCCTTGACTTTCCCACAGGGCGTTAATGTTATGTTTATATTGACTACTAAAAATTCTGTGTATGTATATTGGTCTATTCTTGGATCGTTGATATGTCTTTAATGTGAAGTATGAGGGTATGAAACCCTTCATCCTAGGTTAGATTTGAATGCTTATATTTATGGCTGCATGTATTACTCAGTCTGCTCTTTGATATACATTCTGGTATTTAAAGGAAATCGATATTTGTTCTAAGTTTTTTCCTAGAGCTACCTTGGTTTAACCTCGATAAAAATATGCCCATTGACAGCAAAGGCCTTGTACATGATACACTTGGTTTTAAAATTGTTTGTTACGGGGTTTGATCCCTTATTGTAGTTCAACCAAATCGTGTTTCCTAGGAAATCATAGAGCTTATCCTTCAGGGTTCAGTTACTCAAGCATGAGAAGTTGTGAGCCATAGTTTGACCACATGTCGTCTAACATTTTTCTTAGTTGACTTAGTCTAACTAGATGACTGGTTGATAGTTAAAAATAAGCAAACATTGTGTTTGTAATGTTTACGATTTGTTTAATGCCCAGCTGCTTACGTGGCTGTTAATTTTATCTCTAGACTGTCGGTTAAATGGATTTAGTTGAGCGTATGTTTGTGAATGATGTTTATATAAACATAGTGAAAATCAATGTTGTTGACAGTTGGCAAGTCGTGTTCTATGCTACTCATGAAAAGTGCATCATGCATGTTGAACCATCGTGCCGATAACCATCTAGGTCCTGAAGTCGTTATGATCTTATATTTCGATTTGTGCATGGAAAATATGTATGAGTTGGACAAAGAGTCCAACATTTATGATATGTATAATGTGATTTTGATGTAGTTCACTTTCATATAGAATATGCTATGTTTTGAGTCTTTGTTTTATATAATAAATTTTGTATAAAATACTTTGTTTTAATGATTAGTTTATAATTACTATTTATTCATGTTTATTTAATACAATATTAAATATATATTAATTAACCTACTTAGGGTTAAGCAACTTGTCCCAGGATCTTAGTTTGGGATCCTTTCCCTATTTAGGGCTAACGAGAGTTTTCTCTCTAGGCTAGAAAGCCTAAGATATAAATTTATAAATGTTTTTTGTTTTAAATGAATTCTATTAGTTGATCTATATTTATAGTTTTGATAATATTAATGGTGCAGGTGTTAGGCATATAAAACATAAGAATTACTAGCTAAACCCAACTGTCATGAACTAAAAGCAGTTCTGCTATAAAACATAATTAGATGTCAAACAATAACTACAGCCTATAAAATCATTTTACATAATCATATTTAAATGATCAGAACAAGCTGTGTTAATCAAACTGTATATCCGGTTGAAATATGTATAAACAAAGCTTTAAAGCCTTCCTTTACTTGCATAAATAGAATAACTGTATTCACGAGAAACATAAAATATCATAGCCTATAAAATCTATAATCATGAATAGGTTAGGATTCAAATAATCACATCAGACCCTTTCATCAAAATCCATACAATAAGTCTTTGAAAAATATAAATAATATAAATACTTATCATTCCTTTACGCTTTCTGACTGACTTGGGAATTTCCACATTCCTCCCAATCATAGACCTCGAACCGTTCCTGGTTCGTTCAACAGATCACCCCCAAGACAAACCGAGCATGCCAAGAGACTAAAATACCTAGGTGAAAATTGTTATCTTTCTTACTAATCCAAAATCTCAATATGGAAATATGAGTGCTCAAAGATTTATGAATTGGATCCTCCAATAATATTTGGACCATTACCCCTTGCAATGTCCCCTTATTTATAAGTTTTTTTGAGAAGAAAGCTCCTAGGGTTTATGTTTAAATCACTCAGTTTAGTTGCTAGATACACTCATTGTTTGTTTTTTTAATCTTTAATTAACAATTTGATTTATTTTTAAACTCTCACATTTTATTTTATCTTTTCTTTATAATTTAATCTATTTTTAAACTCTCGCGGTTTATTTTCTCTTAAATTAAATAATATGATTTATTTTTAAACTCTTAGAGTTTATTTAAATAATATAGGATTTCTTTTACTCATCCTAACATCTAGTTTATCTTTAGTTATCAACTACTTAGCCATTCTAATCTCTTGCATGATCGATCCCTCTTTGAGTGTAGGTCCTAGTCAGTTTAGAAATAATAAAAGAAGATAAATAATATTTTAGTTTAACAATAGTAAACCGGTTGTTGATGCTCTAGAGCCTCCATCTCAACATCATTTAACCACAATGAGTCTAAGTGTTTCCAAATCCTTATTTATAAACACTCACTCAATAGTCCTAGTGCTTCAGAGCTGATGCTCAACACTAATTTAGAAATAGTCTAGGTGTCCCCAACACTAAATAAATCTAACTATTTTTCCAAGTTGTGAATGTTAATAGCATAAATCTTGCATCACTTCCTTACACACTTCTTAACTTACAGTGCTGATATTTGTCACACGAAGATCTTTTTAGGCATCCCTTGTACCTTCCTTTGGTTTCCTTGCTTATCCATGCACATGAAATATTTATTTAAGCAATCAAGCAAGACATGGTGTTATTCTAGCCAATCTATGCCTATCAGTATGTCATATGAAACTAATGGTAGGATATTTAAGTTTTCTTATATTTGGAAGTCATTCATGTCAATCTTGCAACTTCTAACAAGTTCAGAAATCTTTCTTTTTGTACCCGTGGCTAAATGTACTAGCCATGGCTTACTATGCTTCTCTTTGTTCAATTTGAAAGTTTCAACAATTTTGTGAGAAACATAACTACGACAAGCTCCTAGATTAATTAAAATGGAAATAGGTGTAGTTGATATTTTACCTTCTATCTCGACCATGGCAGATTGATGGCCTGCCTATCTTCCTAAGTTAGGGAAGCACAAATACTAGGTGTTCTTGCCATATCTTCCATGGTTGCTTCTTCTTGTAAGTTGTTCAGAACTCTATTTTTTTTATTCGGGCAGTATTTGTAGTAGTGGGATCCATCCACAACACCTAACTTGTAGTAGGGCTATGTAGCTCCTCCATCCATTGTTGGTTTATTGACACTTTGAGCTGACATATTTGATTGTGTCCCATACTTGTTAAAATTTTGGTTAGCGGGAAAACTATTGTTTTGATTTAGGTAAGGAGGTGATATAAATCCCTTCCTTCTATTGTCCCAAGAGTCTCTTTGATTTTCTTTATTTTTGTTTATGTTTTTAGTCCTGTGTTGGTTGTGCTTGTAACAGAGTCTTTCCTTGTGTAAGGTTGTAACCAATGTCTTGGGTGTATCAAATTCAATTTTATCTCTGAAAATGGGAGGAATGCATCCCAAGAACTATTGTATTTTTACATTTCCTTCCTTAACATAAGGCACATAGTGTAACAGGGTGTGCGTAAGCTAATGGGGGTCTCTTTTGACATGTTAGATGCAATATAAAACTGAAAAATTAGACATCCATCAACTTAATTGGATTTTTTGAGACACATACACAATGAATCTTACGATGAGTAAAAAATATGAAACGTAGGAAATTGGATGATGTTTCTGACTATATAATATATATATATATATATTTATCTGTTGAAAATGTTCTTACCTATTTGAAGTTTGATCATTTTTAACATGAACCTTTTATTTTTTGGACAAATTATAAGGTATATGTTTTTGTGGGTGCATCCTTTGAGTTCCTAAACAATGGAATCAACTTACAAAAACTGGTAGACATATAGAGAACATGTAGTAATAGTGCACCACTATTCCCCCCCGCAAAAAAAAATATTTTTAATCATCTAAGTGATTGAACCTCAATAACAATATGCCAATTGTGGGTGCAACATTTGAAGGTCTTAATGCAACTATTTTGAAACGGTTTTTTATAGCATGTAAAGATTGATGTCCTTTAGTGCACCATAAAATTTATTTTTAAAATGGTTGGAAACCGGAAGTGTTATGGACGAAACACTAACAATGTGTTTTTTGAGTTGAGCCGCGACACAAGAAAAATAAGAAAAAAATAGAAAAATATATATATTCTTTTTAAAAATTACATATTTGGAATCTACAGAAAAAATGCTCCATGTCTAAAATTTCATAAAAAATGATGGTGTGTAGCATATTGTAAGCAGTGGCTAAACGCCAGTTTTTGTGGAGGTTGTTGATGTATATGTAACTTCGGAATGTATTTCATCTGTATATTATATATATATATTTATTGTACCATTATAAGAGATGTGTTATTCCTCTATAAGGAAGTGTCGTCATGTGGATTGACAAGTGTCACAAGTGTGTGTACTTGTCGATGGGTTATTAGACCACCTTATGGGGTCGGCCTTGATTAATATATAATATAATGTGGGTGTATCTAAGTAGACAAGTCGGCCCCAGTAGGTCACTGGGAAAAAAGGTGAGTATAAATAGAGATAGGAGATCTCTATTTTACTCACTCAGAAAAGTAACTATCTCTCTCTCTGAAAAGTGGCGCACTAGTGAGGAGGAGGAGGATCATCTGCTAGGAGACTATCTCAGTGTTATTTGGTTGTATTTTGGTTGAGCCATTGCTCTCTCTATCTCTGAGGAAGTTGTGGGGTTTTTCACCTTAGGGTTTTCCCCACGGAAACTCTGTGTCTCTTGTCTCTATGCTTTTGATTCTTGTGATGCTTGTGATGCTTGTCATATTATGATTGTCATGCATTGATATACTATAGATGTTATTCTCTCAGCAAAGATCCTATAGTATTGTGATTTAATACTCAAAATTTAACATGGTATCAAAGCTTAACTGAGAAGAAGACATTTTGCAGTGACGGAAGCTTGTATTCCTTGTTTATTGGGTTTCTCTACACACATTTTTGAAATTCAGTACAGTAGATTGGATCTACTCATCAAGGCGCATCTATCTGTCCAATCAGAATTCAGTTCCGAGCATTTTCAGGTTTGGCCCTAAAAATTAGGGTTTCCACAAAAATAGGAATTTCTGGAAACTAAAGGCACAGCTGGAAGCTCCTTACAAAAATTGAAGGTTTGAGCTTTGGATCGAGATTTTTGGCTGGGTAGCTCTCCGGGAAACTCAAACCCTAATTGAGGGCTCTCCCTAGTGAACTCGGGAGGACAAAAAGGCAATCTGGAAGGACAAGACTTTGCTGATCTCAATTTCTGAATGTACTAGGCTGATCAGCTCTCCAAGGCGCATCTTTCTATCCTTTCGGAATTTTGAAATTCACATTTTGAATTTTTAGGGTTTCTTTGACAAACCCTAATCCCGGACCAGATCCAGTTTTCAGCACTTCAAGTGGTAAGTCCTAAATCTTTTCTATTTCCATTTGAAGTACTCTTAAAAGATGTCTCTCCACACCAAGCTTGAGGATAAGCTTGATGAGGCTGATAACTTCTGAGCCTGGAAGTATAGGATTGGGTTAATCCTGGAAGAGAATGAGTTGGACTCATATGTGAAAGAAGACATCCCTATCCCAGAGGATGAAGAAGCCAAGGCATTGTACAAGAAGAACTTGGTCAAGGCAAAGAGAATCATTGCTGATTCTATCAAAGACCATCTCATACCTCATGTGTCTTCTCTTAAGACACCCAGAGAGATGTTTGAATCTTTGACCAAGCTATTTGAAGGAAAGAACATAAATCGGAAGATGACCTTGCGGAACCAATTGAAAGCAGTGAAGTTTTAGAATGGAGAAACCATTCAATCTTACTTTTCAAAGGTCTCCCAGATCAAGGAACAATTAGAAGCAGTAGATGAAATGGTGGAGAATGGTGAAGTGGTGATGACCACTCTAAATGGCCTACCCAGGTCATGGGATTCCTTTATTCAAGGAATTTGTGCAAGGAAGAAATTGATCTCCTTCAACAGATTGAGGGAAGAATGCTCTCAAGAAGAAGCTAGACTTATAGCTCGTGAGGAAAAGATGGGAGGAGAAGATCAAGCTCTTGCAGCTCACACCAAAAGAAGAAAAACCAAGAAGGATCACTCTCACCACAAAAGATTCCATCAAAAGAGTAAGAAGGACCTAAGATGCTTCACATGCAATGAGAAGGGTCACTTTGCTTCAGATTGTCCCAAGAACAAAAGGGATAATAGCAACAACTCTAGTAAAAAGAAGAAGGGCAGCAAAAGAAGGTTTCATGCTCATGCTGCCGAAGATGATGAACCTCCAAAGAAGAAGGCTAGGGCAGAAAGTAGTAGTGATGATGAATCATGAAGTGAAGAAGAATATATTCTAATTTCTGCTCTTACAGGTACCATCTCCCATGGATGTAATGATTGGTTGATTGATAGTGGGGCTTCCAAACACATGATTGGGTTTAAAGAATCCTTTGTGAACCTATCTGAACATGAATCACCCCATAAGGTGAAACTTGGGGATGATTATCAATACCCAATCAAAGGAAGTGGTGAAGCCTCCTACAACCTAGATTCTGGAAAATCATTGAAGATGAAAGAAGTACTTTATGTACCTGGGCTCAAGAAGAACTTAATCTCCATCTCTGCATTGGATGCAAAAGGTATGAGGGTTGCATTTGTGGATGGCCAAGTCCTAATGTGGCCAAAGGGAAAGACCATAGATGATGCAGTAGTAATTGGAGAGCAAGAGGGAGGATTGTATAAATTGAAGGGACAACCTGAACATGCCATGGTACATGAATCCATGGAGCCAAGTGAACTTTGGCATAGAAGACTTGCTCACATGCACTATAGAGCACTTCCAATTGCAAGCAAGGCAGTAGAGGGTCTTCCTGAAATCAAGACCAAACATGAAGGTGTTTGCAAAGGATGTGCAAAAGGTAAGAACATTAAGAAGGCCTTCCCAAGCAGTGGAAGCAAGGAAAAAGACATCCTGGAAATCATCCACTCAGATGTATGTGGCCCTATGTATTCCAGTTCCCTGAGTGGGTATGTTTACTATGTATCATTTATTGATGACTTCTCCAGGAAGACTTGGGTATACTTCTTGAAGGGCAAAGATGAGGTGCTTGATAAATTCAAGGAATTCAAAACCTTGATGGAAAATCAAACTGACAAGAAGATCAAAACATTCAGATCCAACAATGGTGGAGAATTCACCTCAAATGACTTCAAGAAGCTTTGCAGTGATTCAGGGATTAAGAGGGAGTTGACTGCTCCTTATAATACTCAACAAAATGGAGTTGCAGAAAGGAAGAACAGAACTATCATGGAAGCGGAAAGGGCAATGTTGCATGACCAAGATCTTCCTATGCATCTATGGGCAGAAGCAGCTAGAACAGCTGTATATGTGCTGAACAGAACACCCCACAAGATATTGGACAACAAGACACCAGAAGAAGTATTTTCTGGTAAGAAACCTGAAGTCAGTCATCTCAGAATATTTGGTTGTCCAGTATACACTCATGTCCCAAAGGAAAAGAGGACTAAACTAGATCCTTCAGGAAAGAAGGGTATCTTTGTGGGTTACAGTGAAAGCTCGAAGGCTTACAGAATATACTTTCTAGGGTTCAAGAAGATTGATGTCAGCAAGGATGTAACATTTGATGAAAACTCAGCATTCATCAAATCAAGGAAGGCACCTACCGAAGTTTATGAAGAACCTAAGGAAACAAGATTTCAGGATACTACCATGACTGAAGCAGTTCCAGAAACTGTTCGTGAGTTTGAAGATCCACAAGAACCTGTAGATCCACCCCATGAGAATAACTCTCACAAAAGGAAACCTGTATGGGCTAGAGAGCTCATTCATGATGCAGAAAGATTTGGCATTCCAGAAGAAGAACACAGAGCAAAGAAGAGAACTAGATCACACACCAGTTATGTTGCTTTACTCTGTGACATTATGAACAAAGAGCCTTCCAGTTATGAAGAGGCAGCAGAAAAGAAAGAATGGAAGGATGCTATGGTTGAGGAATACCAATCAATAATGAAAAATGATGTTTGGGATGTTGTCCCAAGACCTAAAGAGAAGTCTGTTGTGACTTCCAAGTGGATCTACAAAATCAAGCATGCTGCAGATGGCAGTGTGGAAAAATACAAAGCAAGATTCGTAGCTCGTGGTTTCTCTCAAAAAGAAGGAATAGATTATGAAGAAACCTTTGCACCTGTAGCCAGGTATACTTCCATCAGAACAGTACTTGCCCTGGCTGCAGCAATGAAATGGAAAATACACCAGATGGATGTCAAAACTGCTTTCCTGAATGGTGTAGTAGAAGAGGAAGTATATGTGGAACATCCACTCGGTTTTGAAATACATGACAAGGAATCATATGTATGCAGATTGAAGAAAGCCTTGTATGGCTTGAAGCAAGCTCCCAGAACCTAGTATGGTAGGATGGACAGTTTCCTATCTAGCTTGGGATTTACCAAGAGTAAAGCAGATTCCAATCTTTAATACAAGGTTGAGGAAGGGAATCCAGTGATTCTACTCCTGTATGTGGATGACCTATTTGTGACAGGAGATTGCAGATACTAAGAGGAAGCTTGCAGCTGAATTCGATATGAAAGATCTAGGAATGATGCACTATTTACTAGGTATGGAGGTGTGGCAGAATGCAGGTGGGATCTTCCTTGGTCAAGGAAAGTACACAGTAGATATCCTGAAGAGATTTGGGATGATGGATTGCAAGGCCATGGCCACACCAATGGCATCGAATCTGAAGCTTCTATGTGATGCTTCATCTGAGCCAGTTGATGTCTCTATGTATCGTCAGATGATTGGGTCCTTGATGTACCTGACGAACACAAGACCAAACATTTGCTTTGCTATGAACACATTGAGCCAGTTCCTGACGGATCCGAGGAGTGTTCACCTGGTTGCTGTAAAGCATGTTCTGAGGTACCTGAAGGGTATAGTGGATTATGGGCTCAGGTATGAGGTGAATCAAAAGTTTAACCTGCAGGGTTATGTTGATTCAGATTGGGCTGGCAGTGCTGCAGATAGGAAGAGCACATCTGGGTGCTGCTTCAATATGGGATCAGGTATGATCTCTTGGTTTAGCAGGAAGCAGTCTTGCGTAGCACTGAGTACAGCTGAGGCAGAGTATGTTCCAGCCTGTTCAGCTAGTTGTGAGGCAGTATGGCTACGGAAGCTACTGTCTGAGTTATTTGATCTCCCGTTGGAGGCTACTGGTATCTTCTGTGATAACCAGAGTTGTGTGAAGCTGTCCGAGAACCCAGTGTTTCATGACAGGTCAAAACACATAGAGATCAAATATCACTATATCAGGGATATGGTGCAGAGAGGAGCTGTGAAGCTTCTGTATGTTGTGACAGACGAGCATATTGCGATGTGCTGACGAAGCCACTAGCTAGAGTGAAGTTCGAGTACTTCAGAGAGAGGCTTGGCGTTCTTCAGATCGAGGACACTTCGAGGAAGAAGTAATGGACACATTTGCTGAAGCCATTCCAAGCATGTTGGAAGGAGGATCCTTCACATGGCTGTGGATGTAAGCGCTGGATGATGAGCATCAGGATGATGTTCTGGTTTCTGCTTGATATGATCAGGTGGATCATTTTTATGTACGCATCATGTTGGATGCTGGATATGATCAGTTGGATCATTTATGTATGTATGCATCATGTTGGATGCTGGATATGATCAGTTGGATCATGTGTATGTATTTTGTATATGCATCATGTTGGATGCTTGGACCATGTATCTGTATATGTATCAGGTGGATACATTGTATGATCAGGTGGATCATGTATGGTGATATGTATCATGTATTTGTATTTGTATCAGGTGGATACATTGATGATCAGGAGGATCATGTATGATGATATGTATCAGGTAGATACTTGGTATGCATCAGGTAGATGCATTGATGATCAGGAGGATCATGTACGGTGATATGTATCATGTATTTGTATTTGCATCAAGTGGATACATTGATGATCAGGAGGATCATGTATGATGATATGTATCAGGTAGATACTTGGTATGCATCAGGTAGATGCATTGATGATCAGGTGGATCATGCAGTAGGATGTTGCAGTGATGATCAGGATGATCATGGATGATGACATGCAGCAGGATGTTGCAGTGATGATCAGGATGATCATAGATGACAAGCTTCAGGATGTTGCTCTAGATGACATGCAGCAGGACGTTGCAGTGATGATGATCAGGACGATCATGAGTACATCAGGTGATGTATGGTGAGTATCAGGTTGATACTCTGTGGCCGTGGATCAGGTTGTGCAGATGAGCATGTCTGGGAGATCCTATAGGTCGGAGTTGTGTACCCGTAAAAGCCTGGGATGCTCTTTCGAGACATTGCTCTGTGAGGACATGTAATTTGTGCCCTGGGAGATCCTTCAGGTCGGAGTTGTGTACCCGTAACATCCTGGGATGCTCTTGCGAGGTTTTGTCCTATGGCATGTAATTTGGGCCCTGGGAGATCTCAGGTCGGATTTGTGTACCCGTAACATCCTGAGATGCTCTTTCGAGGTTTTGCCATGACCACATGTAATTTGTGCCCTGGGAGATTTCAGGTCGGAGTTGTGTACCCGTAACATCCTGAGATGCTCTTGCTAGGTTTTGTGGTGGACCACATGTAATTTGTGCCCTGGGAGATTTCAGGTCGGAGTTGTGTACCCGTAACATCCTGAGATGCTCTTTCGAGGTTTTGTGGTGGGGTCACATGTAATAGCGCCCTGGGAGATCCTACAGGTCGGAGTTGTGTACCCGTAACATCCTGGGATGCTCTTTCGAGGTTTTGTGACGCACGTAATAAGTCCTGAGGATTCCATAGTATGGCCAGTGATGACGAAGACCTGCAGGTGGTGGGCCTACATCCAGTATGAAAAAAGACTGGCTCTGTAGAACTTCCTATGATGAGTAGAGACAGAGATTGGTTGAGATAGTAGCAGCAGTGACGATGTTGATGACGATGCATCGATGACGATGATCCGAAGAAGAAGACTTGTCTAGCAGATCTGTGTCGAGAAATACCTTCCTAGTTAAGAGGGAGTGTTGATGTATATGTAACTTCGGAATGTATTTCATCTGTATATTATATATATATATATATTTATTGTACCATTATAAGAGATGTGTTATTCCTCTATAAGGAAGTGTCGTCATGTGGATTGACAAGTGTCGCAAGTGGGTGTACTTGCCGATGGGTTATTAGACCACCTTATGGGGTCGGCCCTGATTAATATATAATATAATGTGGGTGTATCTAAGTAGACAAGTCGGCCCCAGTAGGTCACTGGGAAAAAAGGTGAGTATAAATAGAGATAGGAGATCTCTATTTTACTCACTCGGAAAAGTAACTATCTCTCTCTCTGAAAAGTGGCGCACTAGTGAGGAGGAGGAGGATCATCTGCTAGGAGACTATCTTAGTGTTATTTGGTTGTATTTTGGTTGAGCCATTGCTCTCTCTATCTCTGAGGAACTTGTGGGGTTTTTCACCTTAGGGTTTTCCCCACGGAAACTCTGTGTCTCTTGTCTCTATGCTTTTGATTCTTGTGATGCTTGTGATGCTTGTCATATTATGATTGTCATGCATTGATATACTGTAGATGTTATTCTCTCAGCAAAGATCCTATAGTATTGTGATTTAATACTCAAAATTTAACAGAGGTTCGAGCATAGTACTAAGTAATGCACTCGCATTTTGTTTCAATTTAAATTTTAAAGCACACCAAAAGACAACGCGTACACGTTTTATATTTACGTAACGCGTGCAAATCTTGTAGTTACATAACATGTGCACATTTTTCAACAATATAATTTTTTTTTTCCGAAAAGGGGTTATCATTTTATTTTGCGCCGATTATGACAATTAGAATAATTCTTGGTGATAAGGGGTTGGAGGTAGAAAAAAGGGGCTGGGAGGTGGTAAGGGGTTAGAGGTAGAGAAAGGGGGGTGTGGATGGTAAGGGGATAGAGGTAGATAAAAGGTGGGGGTGGTAAGGTATTAGAGGTAGATATTGTTAAATTTTTAATATTAAATCACAATACTATAGGATCTTTGCTGAGAGAATAACATCTACAGTATATCAATGCATGGCAATCATAATATGAAAAGCATCACAAGCATCACAAGAATCAAAAGCATAGAGACAAGAGACACAGAGTTTCCGTGGGGAAAACCCTAAGGTGAAAAACCCCACAACTTCCTCAGAGATAGAGAGAGAAATGGCTCAACCAAAATACAACCAAATAACACTGAGATAGTCTCCTAGGAGATGATCCTCCTCCTCCTCACTAGTGCGCCACTTTTCAGAGAGAGAGATAGTTACTTTTCCGAGTGAGTAAAATAGAGATCTCCTATCTCTATTTATACTCACCTTTTTGCCCAGTGACCTACTGGGGCCGACTTGTCTACTTTGATACACCCACATTATATTATATATTAATCAGGGCCGACCCCATAAGGTGGTCTAATAACCCATCGGCAAGTACACACACTTGCGACACTTGTCAATCCACATGACGACACTTCCTTATAGAGGAATAACACATCTCTTATAAGGGTATAATAAATATATATATAATATACAGATGAAATACATTCCGAAGTTACATATACATCAACACTCCCTCTTAACTAGGAAGGTATTTCTCGACACAGATCTGCTAGACAAGTCTTCTTTTCTGGATCATCGTCATCGATGCATCGTCATCATCATTGTCACTGCTGCTACTATCTCAACCAATCTCTGACTCTACTCGTCATAGGAGGTTCTACAGAGCCAGTCCTTTTTCATACTGGATGTAGGCCCACCACCTGCAGGTCTTCATCATCACTGGCCATACTGTGGAATCCTCAGGACTTATTACATGCGTCACAAAACCTCGAAAGAGCATCCCAGGCTGTTACGAGCACACAGCTCTACCTATAGGATCTCCCAGGGCACCGAATTACATGTGACCTCACCACAAAACCTCGCAAGAGCATCCCAGGCTGTTACGAGCACACAGCTCTACCTATAGGATCTCCCAGGGCAACGAATTACATGTGGTCATGGCAAAACCTTGGAAGAGCATCCCAGGACTGATTACGGGGACACAGCCCAACCTATCGGATCTCCGAGGGAAATGAATTACATGCCATAGGACAAAACCTCGAAAGAGCATCTGCCAGATATCCCAGGGAACCGAATTACATGCCATAGGCAAAACCTTGAAAGACTATCTGCAGATCTCCCAGGGCACCGAATTACATGTCCTCCCAGAGCAAAACCTCGAAAGAGCATTTGCCAGATGTCCCAGGGCACCGAATTACATGCCATAGGCAAAACCTTGAAAGACCATCTGCAAATCTCCCAAGGCACCGGATTACATGCTCATCTGCACAACCTGATCCACGGCCACAGAGTATCAACCTGATACTCACCATACATCATCCTGATGTATCCATGATCATCCTGATCATCATCACTGCAACGTCCTGCTGCATGTCATCTGGAGCAACATCCTGAAGCTCGTCATCTATGATCATCCTGATCATCACTGCAACATCCTGCTGCATGTCATCTGGAGCAACATCCTGAAGCTCGTCATCTATGATACATCACTGCATATCTACCTGATACATATCATCATACATGATCCTCCTGATCATCAATGCATCTACCTAATGCAGACCAAGTATCTACCTGATACATATCATCATACATGATCTTCCTGATCATCAATGTATCCACCTGATACAAATACAAATACATGATACATATCACCATACATGATCCATCTGATCATACAATGTATCCACCTGATACATATATAGATACATGGTCCAAGCATCCAACATGATGCATATACAAAATACGTACACATGATCCAACTGATCATATCCAGCATCCAACATGATGCATACATACATAAATGATCCAACTGATCATATCCAGCATCCAACATGATGCGTACATACATACATAAAAATGATCCAACTGATCATATCCAACATCCAACATGATGCGTACATACATACATAAAAATGATCCAACTGATCATATCAAGCAGAAACCAGAACATCATCCTGTTGCTCATCATCCAGCGCTTACATCCACAGCCATGTGAAGGATCCTCCTTCCAACATGCTTGGAATGGCTTCAGCAAATGTGTCCATCACTTCTTCCTCGAAGTGTCCTTGATCTGAAGAACGCCAAGCCTCTCTCTGAAGTACTCGAACTTCACTCTGGCTAGTGGCTTCGTCAGCACATCTGCAATCTGCTCGTCCGTCGCAACATAAAGGAGCTTCACAGCTCCTCTCTGCACCATATCCATGATATAGTGATATTTGATCTCTATGTGTTTCGACCTGTCATGAAACACTGGGTTCTCGGACAGCTTCACACAACTCTGGTTATCACAGAAGATACCAGTAGCCTCCAACGGGAGATCAAATAACTCAGACAGTAGCTTCCGTAGCCATACTGCCTCGCAACTAGCTGAGCAGGCTGCAACATATTCTGCCTCAACTGTACTCAGTGCTACGCAGGACTGCTTCCTGCTAAACCAAGAGATCACACTTGATCCCATACTGAAGCAGCACCCAGATGTGCTCTTCCTATCTGCAGCACTACCAGCCCAATCTGAATCAACATAACCCTGTAGGTTAAACTTTTGATTTGCTTCATACTTGAGCCCATAATCCACTGTACCCTTCAGGTACCTCAGAACATGCTTTACAGCAACCAGGTGAACACTCCTCGGATCCGTCAGGAACTGGCTCAATGTGTTCACAGCAAAGCAAATGTCTGGTCTCGTGTTCGTCAGGTACATCAAGGACCCAATCATCTGACGATACATAGTGATATCAACCGGCTCAGATGAAGCATCACATAGAAGTTTTAGATTCGATGCCATAGGTGTGGCCATGGCCTTGCAATCCATCATCCCAAATCTCTTCAGGATATCTACTGTGTACTTCCCTTGACCAAGGAAGATCCCACCTGCACTCTGCCACACCTCCATACCTAGGAAATAATGCATCATTTCCAAATCTTTCATGTCGAATTCAGCTGCAAGCTTCCTTTTAGTATCTGCAATCAGTCTGTCATCTCCTGTCACAAATAGGTCATCCACATACAGTAGTAGAATCACAGGATTCCCTTCCTCAACCTTGTAGTAAAGGTTGGAATCCGCTTTACTCTTGGTAAAGCCCAAACTAGATAGGAAACTGTCCATCCTACCATACCAGGTTCTGGGAGCTTGCTTCAAGCCATATAAGGCTTTCTTCAATCTGCATACATATGATTCCCTGTCATGTATTTCAAAACCGAGTGGCTGTTCCACATATACTTCCTCTTCTACTACACCATTCAGGAAAGCAGTCTTGACATCCATCTGGTGTATTTTCCATTTCATTGCTACAGCCAGGGAAAGCACTGTTCTGATGGAAGTATACCTGGCTACAGGTGCAAAGGTTTCTTCATAATCTATTCCTTCTTTTTGAGAGAAACCACGAGCTACAAATCTTGCTTTGTATTTTTCCACACTGCCATCTACAACATGCTTGATTTTGTAGATCCACTTGGAAGTCACAACAGACTTCTCTTTAGGTCTTGGGACAACATCCCAAACATCATTCTTCATTATTGATTGGTATTCCTCAACCATAGCATCCTTCCATTCTTTCTTTTCTGCTGCCTCTTCATAACTGGAAGGCTCTTTGTTCATAATGTCACAGAGTAAGGAAACATAACTGGTGTGTGATCTGGTTCTCTTCTTTGCTCTGTGTTCTTCTTCTGGAATGCCAAATCTTTCTGCATCATGAATGAGCTCTCTAGCCCATACAGGTTTCCTCTTGTGAGAGTTATCCTCACGGGGTGGATCTATAGGTTCTTGTGGATCTTCAAACTCATGAACAACTTCTGGGACTGCTTCATTCATGGTAGTGTCCTGAAATCTTGTTTCCTTAGGTTCTTCATAAACTTCGGTAGGTGCCTTCCTTGATTTGATGAATGCTGAGTTTTCATCAAATGTTACATCCCTGCTGACATCAATCTTCTTGAATCCTGGAAAGTATATTCTGTAAGCCTTCGAGCTTTCACTATAACCCACAAAGATGCCCTTCTTTCCTGAAGGATCTAGTTTAGTCCTCTTCTCTTTTGGGACATGAGTATATACTGGACAACCAAATATTCTGAGATGGCTGACTTCAAGTCTCTTACCAGAAAAGACCTCTTCTGGTGTCTTGTTGTCCAATATCTTGTGGGGTGTTCTGTTCTGCACGTATACAGCTGTTCTGGATGCTTCTGCCCATAGATGCATAGGAAGATCTTGATCATGCAACATTGCCCTTGCTGCTTCCATGATAGTTCTGTTCTTCCTTTCTGCAACTCCATTCTGTTCAGGATTATAAGGAGCAGTCAACTCCCTCTTAATCCCTGAATCACTGCAAAGTTTCTTGAAGTCATTTGAGGTGAATTCTCCACCATTGTCGGATCTGAAAGTTTTGATCTTCTTGTCAGTTTGATTCTCCATCAAGTTTTTGAATTCCTTGAATTTGTCAAGCACCTCATCTTTGCCTTTCAAGAAGTATACCCAAGTCTTCCTGGAGAAGTCATCAATAAATGATACATAATAAACATACCCACTTAGGGAACTGGATGACATGGGGCCACATACATCTGAGTGGATGATTTCCAGAATGTCTTTTGCCTTGCTTTCACTGCTTGGGAAAGCCTTCTTAGTGTTCTTTCCTTTTGCACATCCTTTGTAAACACCTTCATGTTTGGTCTTGATTTCAGGAAGACCCTCTACTGCCTTGCTTGCAATTGGAAGTGCCCTATAGTGCATATGAGCAAGTCTTCTATGCCAAAGTTCACTTGGCTCCATGGATTCATGTACCATGGCATGTTCAGGTTGTCCCTTCAATTTATACAAGCCTCCCTCTTGCTCTCCAATCACTACTGCATCATCTATGTTCTTTCCCTTTGGCCACATTAGGACTTGGCCATCCACAAATGCAACCCTCATACCTTTTGCATCCAATGCAGAGATGGAGAGTAAGTTCTTCTTGAGTCCAGGTACATACAGTACTTCTTTCATCTTCAATGATTTTCCAGAATCTAGGTTGTAGGAGGCTTCACCACTTCCTTTGATTGGATATTGATAATCATCCCCAAGTTTCACCTTATGGGGTGATTCATGTTCAGAAAGGTTCACAAAAGATTCCTTGAACCCAGTCATGTGTTTGGAGGCCCCACTATCAATCAACCAATCATTACAACCATGAGAAATAGTACCTGTGAGAGCAGAGATCAGAACATACTCTTCTTCACTTGATGAGTCATCATCACTATCACTTTCTTCCCTAGCCTTCTTCTTTGGAGGTTCATCATCTTCGGCAGCATGAGCATGAAACCTTCTTTTGTTGCCCTTCTTCTTCTTACTGGATTTGTTGTTATTATCCCTTTTGTTCTTGGGACAATCTGAAGCAAAGTGACCCTTCTCATTGCATGTGAAGCATCTTAGGTCTTTCTTGTTCTTTTTATAGGATCTATTGTGGCGAGAGTGATCCTTCTTGGCTTTGCTTCTTTTGGTGTGAGTTGCAAGAGCTTGATCTTCACCTCCCATCTTTTCTTCACGAGCTATAAGTCTAGCTTCTTCTTGAGAGCATTCTTCCCGAAGTCTACTGAATGAGATCAACTTCTTCCTTGCACAAATTCCTTGAATAAAGGAATCCCATGACCTGGGTAGGCCATTTAGAGTGGTCATCACCACTTCACCATTCTCCACCATTTCATCTACTGCTTCTAATTGTTCCTTGATCTGGGAGACCCTTGAAAAGTAAGATTGAATGGTTTCTCCATTCTGAAACTTCACTGCTTTCAATTGGTTCCGCAGGGTCATCTTCCGATTTATGTTCTTTCCTTCAAATAGCTTGGTCAAAGATTCAAACATCTCTTTGGGTGTCTTGAGAGAAGACACATGAGGAATGAGATGGTCTTTGATAGAATCAGCAATGATTCTCTTTGCCTTGACCAAGTTCTTCTTGTGCAATGCCTTGGCTTCTTCATCCTCTGGGATAGGGATGTCTTCTTTCACATATGAGTCCAACTCATTCTCTTCCAGGATTAACCCAATCCTATACTTCCAGGCTCGGAAGTTATCAGCCCCTTCAAGCTTATTCCTCAAGCTTAGTGTGGAGAGACATATTTAAGAGTACTTCAAATGGAAATAGAAAAGATTCAGGACTTACCACTTGAAGTGCTGAAAACTGGATCTGGTCCCGGATTAGGGTTTGTCAGAGAAACCCTAAAAATTCAAAATGTGAATTTCAAAATTCTGAAAGGATAGAAAGATGCGCCTTGGAGAGCTGATCAGCCTAGTACATTCAGAATTTGAGATCAGCAAGGTCTTGCCCTTCAAAATTGCCTTTTTGTCCTCCCGAGTTCACTAGGAGAGCCCTGAATTAGGGTTTGAGTTTCCCGAAGATCTACCCAGCCAAAAATCTCGATCCAAAGCTCAAACCTTCGATTTTTGCAAGGAGCTTCCAGCTGTGCCTTCAGTTTCCAGAAATTCCTATTTTTGTGGAAACCCTAATTTTTAGGGCCAAATCTGAAAATGCTCGGAACTAAATTCTGATTGGACAGATAGATGCACCTTGATGAGTAGATCCAATCTACTATACTGAATTTCAAAAATATGTGGAGAGAAACCCAATAAACAAGGAATACAAGCTTCCGTCACTGCAAAATGTCTTCTTCTCAGTTAAGCTCTGATTCCATGTTAAATTTTTAGTATTAAATCACAATACTGTAGGATCTTTGCTGAGAGAATAACATCTACAGTATATCAATGCATGACAATCATAATATGACAAGCATCACAAGCATGACAAGAATCAAAAGCATAGAGACAGGAGACACAGAGTTTCCGTGGGGAAAACCCTAAGGTGAAAAACCCCACAACTTCCTCAGAGATAGAGAGAGCAATGGCTCAACCAAAATACAACCAAATAACACTGAGATAGTCTCCTAGCAGATGATCCTCCTCCTCCTCACTAGTGCGCCACTTTTCAGAGAGAGAGATAGTTACTTTTCCGAGTGAGTAAAATAGAGATCTCCTATCTCTATTTATACTCACCTTTTTGCCCAGTGACCTACTGGGGCCGACTTGTCTACTTTGATACACCCACATTATATTATATATTAATCAGGGCCGACCCCATAAGGTGGTCTAATAACCCATCGGCAAGTACACACACTTGCGACACTTGTCCATCCACATGACGACACTTCCTTATAGAGGAATAACACATCTCTTATAAGGGTATAATAAATATATATATAATATACAGATGAAATACATTTCGAAGTTACATATACATCAACAGATATAAGGTGGGGGTGGTGTTAAAGGGTTAGACAGAAACAAAGAGAGAGACAGGTGAAGGGAGAGACATTGGGGGGTGGTAATGGATTATACATAAAGTGAGAGGGGGGTGGTAAGGGATTAGAAGTGAAGTAGATTAGATATTAGTGCAAATATATAACCCTCTGGTTTTCTTTCCTATTTTGAATGAAAAATTATCTTTTTCATTGTAGGTATTGGATTTAAGAGCGTTTTCTTAGTTGCAAGGCATCATTGCATTTTTAGAAACGGATATAGGATAAGATTCAATGAACACCCATCAATGTTAAGATTTGATATATTATTCCAGAATGAATAGAAGATAGGCCATGCACAAGACAACTCGAAGAAATATACATATGTCATCTTCCCAATACTGTTATAGTTCTACCCCTATTCCTTGACAAGGTTGAAGCTCTAAAGAAACAACTCTCTAGTTTTCATCCTGAAGTTATTTTGTTTATGTCTAAGATAAAGAAGCTCTCAGTTCGTGAGCTGGAACATATTGAACTTAACATGATTTATACAATCTTTGCTTTACGAGAAACTGAACTTAGAACTTCTTGGAGCAATGACAATGAATCCTTCATTCAACATTTGTCAGTAGAAGAAGATCAATTTACGGCAACACAATGTAGTTATTACATGTGGAGGCATCGATTTCCTGTGGAAGATGAGTGTAGGGTTGAGCAGAGGAATGATGTCGAAAAATGGGCTATTACATTATCTTTTCCATTGGGCGAACGAATTACAAGAGGAAACATGGTGGTTGAAAGGATTCTATGATTTTCTTTCTACATAAATGGTATTCTCCCTATATTCAGTCATCTGGTTGGTTGAAAGGCTTGCCTAAAAATATCTATATTGCACTTTTTAATTTCTTTGCTGAAAATTGAAAGGGACTTTCAAGTCACCTGCAAAATGCTCCTTTGTTGAAGTATGTAAGTTCTTTCAATAGCACAAATTTGACAAGTGTATAAGATGTTTCCATCTACACTGGAATTTATTCTCCTCGTAATTGAATGTGAGCATATTAGTAGGGAACGAGTCTCTCCAATTTTTTTTCCGTCTGCATCCACAAGTAACTGGGCCAAGTTAATGGAAATGAATCCCTGGACTTTTATGGGATTTTAAATCCTTTCTGAATATCACCTTACATTACAACCTTGTGCAGGAGGTTTGATGTATTCAGTTAATGATTTGGTTCCATTATTTTGAAGACACCTTGATGTAGTCGATATTCAAGAGACATTTCCCCAAAAAATTAATCTTCGTATTGTTTCCCATGCTTTGAATGACTATAATTTTTCTAATTTGATGCACACAATCCAACGGAAAATGGTTGTGGAATTTATCACTTGAAGGGTGAGATAAATCCCTCCAAAAAATGTCATCGACATAAATCCACGAAAAGGGATAAGGGTGGGAAACAAATTTTAAAATACAACCTAACCCTCACCCCCCCAATATCTCTCTTTGCCTCCCTTCCATAACCCTTCCTAACCCCTAACCTCTAACCCCTCTCTCTAACTCTTACTAAGCCCCCTATGTCTCTACCTCTAACCCTTAAAAACCCCCCTTTTGTTCTACATCTAAGCCCTTACCACTCCCCAATCCTTTGAATATCTTTTTCACTAAACCAAACAATATAGTTGTAATGTTAAATATAGTGATAAATGTGTAATTGTTGACACAAACCCAGTTGACAGGGGTTCTCGACATTGTCGACACCCAAACCGCCGCGATCTCCTTGAGCACTGGCCCAAACAGGTTTTACCCCGTCCATCAACACCTACAGTTTAGATGAGGTCTCACCTGAGGCGTTCAAGGGAGAGTTGACAGAACCATGTTTTTGCCAAATGTAGGAGGATATCGGACACCAACTACACAACTCATAACAACATTTCAGAAGTAGATCACAACATTCAATTACAACATTTAATCATAACAACATCATTTAACAGGAACAATCATATTCACAACAGATATAACAGTAACGCATTAATCGCAACAAGGAAACATTTCATCATTCATAGATTTATATCGCAACATGTATTACCACAATTGAACAGAAGAAACACAGGGATTTCGCAAAATAGCTCTGTCACATCATATTGACTCCGAAAAAAACCCTAATACAAAAACATTCATTCTTTCGCTCATACTCCACAAAATACAAATCTCATAGATATCTCTAGATCTCAGATACACAATCCATGATGGTCTAGCACATACACATCTATGCTTATATATAGACTTCTGCCTTTACATTGCTTGTCCACTTTCTAACTACTTCCTAACCAACAATTTAATCAAATGACCCAAAATCTATCTATTGTGGTCCAAAAGACCCAAAATCCGCATACTGCGGTACAAAATGACCAAAAAGTGCATAAAATATCATCATCTGTCCTCCATTTTCTGCCTTTCACGGTATTGCAGCACTTGCGGTGCTGTGATAATGACCCATCTAACCTCCTGCCAATAGGTCCCCAACACAATCTTGTGGCTCACCCTCGAGCCATGTCAGTAGGACATGGTGTGCTCAGTAGTCTTGAATCTGAAATCCTCGTACTATTGACCAACCGCCGTGACCTGCTCCTTGACTAGCACAACTACCGCCTAACTATCGATCACATCCTGGGGAGATGGATGCTCACTCAGCTTCGCCGCAACCTGTTGATGACTTTCCTGTACATCCTGGAGTACCGCACTGGCTTTAGTCATAAATTGGCTGCCAATCTCCTGGAACTCCTCCAACTACACAGCACACTTCTTATGTCACTCGTCGGCTTTACTGATGCGCTGCTGCAAGGATTTTAAGTCCAAGGACTTGGAAACCTGCCCCATTGGTGACATTGTGCGCATCGACGTCCTTAATGTCGCCAGCTGCCCCTCCACCTCCTTCCTGAGCTTGGTCAATTGTTCAACCTGCTCATCCTACACAATGCATCCCCAAAACTGTACAGTGTTCACTATCATTTCCATCTCCTCCATCTGTGCTGTTACCTCCTCAATAACACGTTTGTGGTTTTACACCTGCGCTTGGGGTGTACCAGGGTCCACCAGGGCTGTTAACTCCTGATTCTCATGTTGCAACTGGGCAATGGAAACCCCAAGTCACTGCATGCGTTGAATCGCATCCAAATCTGTGGTGGGATCTGGCACATGGCGACAAGCCTCAGCAATGGCCATATCTCCCTACACATTTTGATTCCACAAGGTGGCTTTCTCCAAAATGAGGCGATCCTGTTCCTACTTCAACTCTTAAATCACTCGAGCCTTCTCAACTCGTTCCTTCTTGATGTCCTCTTCCAATTCATCCACATCCTATCACAATGTAGTATCCCTCCCTGTTAACTCTTCAACCGCTTCCTTTGTAGCTGCCTCGCTCTCCTGGAAGCACAAACACTTACCGCTGATCTCATGCATCATGTTTGCCATCTCCCGGATGGAAACCGCCTGCATAGTTGTCAATGCCTTCGCTGGAAGCTCATTGACGTTGATGGTCACTTTCTCTAATGGCTGCAGCAAGGATTTCAAAGCCTCATTGTCAGTCACAATCGCAGTCGGGGGAATATCAACATTCTGGACCCGTGGTTCAGTTTCAATTGCACCAACTGGCTGCACCGAGGCTCCTTCCGGTGTCATCTTTGAAATTATATCGCACAAGGAATCCAGTCGAGCAGTGAGCACATGGAAACCTTCATATGCATTTACCATCATTGCTCTAGCCGCCCCAGAAGATGCATTAGTGATTGCTAGTATTAGTCGAAAAAACTGCGCTTCCGATGACAGGGGGATCCCACTAATGGTTGCATGTTCATGGTGTGCTTTCATTCTGTCTTCTTCAAGCTAACACGCATCATCTGTAGGGGTCTTTGATGATTCCTCATCCGACATATGACATGGTTCGTCCATGACTGGCACATCAGATGGTATCCCCGTAGACTCCTCCTACTGAATAACTGGTTCGCGCCATTCAATTGACCAGCCGTCAATGATTGGATCCAGGTCGACATCTGTTAACTTGTAGGGGGTTTGCAACTGCTTCCGATCCGGATCGCGATGTTCTTGCACATAGATACTATGTGGGCCGATTGCGAACCAGGCCATCCCCTTGTAATTCTCAACAGTGGCCTGAATCAACCACAGAATTCGCTCAGCGGCCACCTGCAACGATTCCCAATACAACCATAACTGTGTGGCACAGTCCTTGAGCCACTCCGGCTCTTTCACCCACCACAGGTTTTGGTAGCATGCTCCCTTGCATTCTTGCACCGCGTCCACCTCCATTCCTCGATAATCATCAGGTTCCATCCAGGAGACCAACGTAACTAATATCAGCAGCAACTATAGGTGAATGACCTCTGTCCTGCTTGGGCTGCTAGTGCGTCTTCTGTCAACTGGTTAAGTAAAAACAGGGACCAGTTCATCTGCACTCTGGCCACACATAGCTCCATGCAGGCGACAACCCTGGAGTTACCTTGATTGGGTCAGGTGTTTCGTAGGATTTTGGTAGCCAATATTCGTGCCCCAATCTTGATTGCGGGCTCATTGATAGTGTCCAAGCGGTAAGCCCGTCCGTCTGTCTGTATCTTGTATTGCTTCTTCAGCCTTTCCGTGAGATTTTTGTCGTTGTTCTTCCCCTGAAAGTATTGCGACGAGTCTATCCCATCCTTGGGAAACCCCGTGATTTCTGAAATTAAGTCCACCGTTACAGTGACCTACGTGTCCAACCATAACATGCCTCCATGAAAAAAATCCAACAGCTTTTTCAAGCATGTATTAGCTTCCGTCAGCCGCCCAAAATGAGGCATGTCGATTAACCCTAACAACCCAGCTTTCTCTACACCGCATGCCTAGTCGCGCGCAATGCGTGGCGTCGGTCCAGTCTCCCCCGCTGCATGTGGAAAAAAGGGCTCCTTCATCACATTCGCTAGCGCCAACAAGTCATGATCATCATACCGCAGCTGCATCAATTCCAGTACGATGTCAGTGGTACAACTCATACCTAGCAGGATTACCGACATCCGTATTGGATGCTGCTGGTTCTTAGTGACCTTCCTCGGCTGCACCCCTGCTCGACATGGAGGTCGGTAGCCTAGGATATCCACGACAAAAATTCCTGCACGAGCTGCGGATTCCACAACCCCTGAGCTCGATGGGCTCGCCTCAGGGACCCCTTCTGGCACTTGGGCAGTGGAGTGTGTCAGTTGCTTCTCTTGTCGCGAGGAGCTCTACTACATCCCCCCCCTCTTTTTTTGCACAATAGATGACGAACCCACCAGCATGCTGGAAACCTCTTCCACGAGATTGACCTCCTCTTCGATAGCAACAAGGATGAGTGGTGACTCGGCTTCACTTGAAATATCTACCATCTCTGGTTCTCTCGGCATGTCACGCTCAAGTCTCGTAATTCCAACAAATGGCTCAACCTTGCTCAACCCAGAACCTACCCAACACACTTCAACTTCACTCTGCAACACAACTCAACCTTGAACAATTCAACAATTAGCAACTCACTCATCATGAACAGGTGCCTTCCGACCAGCCTCGACCCGTTCTTATAGCATCTAACCGAATCCCTCATAATCATCACTAAATATTGCATTAACTCAGACCAAATCCTGTATTAATGACCTAAATCCATCGTTGATCCTGTCATCCAATCGACCACATCTGCCATTAATGACCATCATTCAAATGAACGTCGTTAATTAACTGTTTGAACTTTTCAGCATTTATTGTTCATTTGACCCAATCGCGGTCTTGCCAATGTCGCAGACCACTCCTAACTTGCGGCACAAGCTTCCCTACCTATGCGTTTTGTCCCTGTCGCTGCGCCATCCTGCAACTGAGCATCCTGCATTTTTTTTTCACTAATGTCACTCAGGCATCGCGCTGCTCCAAGCCCGACTGATAGGGCTTCAACCTACTGCCATTGATCAAATTTGGGAGCATTGCTCCATCTAACTGCTACAACTGTACTGCTCCTCCTGAAGTTAGGCTACTGATGCGATATGGACCAAGCCAATGCATCTACAACTTTCCTATATGTTTCATAAACTTATTGTCATACAACAACACCAAATCACCTTGCTGAAACGGTTTATTTTTTATATGGCGATCATGCCAAGCCTTCTGTTGATCCTTCTCCACGCTTTGACGAAACCCAACGATAAAGCGATCTTCTTCTAGCTGCACTAGATGCATCAGACGGTTGCCTAATGCCATGTCATCAACCATACCCGTCGCTGCTGTGATGCGCAGACTCAGAATAATGTACTCCATAGGCATAATTGCTTCTTTGCTATAGACCAACTTAAATGGTGTCTGTCCCATCAACCTTTTACATGTGGTGCGATACGCCCACAAAACTGTTGGGATTTTCAGATCCCAATCATCGCGGTTCACATTGCACACCTTTGTCAGCGCATGCTCCAATATCTTGTTGAAAGATTCCACCATGCCATTTTCCCATGGATGATATGGCATGCTCTTCCTGTGCTATATCTATAGTTCCTCTGTCAATGCATTGATGGTGTGATTGATGAAATGACTGCCCTGATCTCTCATCAATATCTTGGGGCAGCCAAAACGAGTGACGATGTTATCAAACAGAAAACGTGTGGTTGTTGCCACGAAACAATCAACGACTGGTGCAGCCTATGCCCATCTTGTCAAATAATCTGTTGCGGTGATGATATATCTTGCACTAGTGTGCTTTCCAGGTGGGTTGATAGGGCCCATAAAATCCACTGCCCATTTATCAAATGGCTGCAGTGTTACTTGAGGAGTCAATGGCATCTCATCCCTTCTGGAGGGCTTCCTAGTTCTTTGACAGACATCGCAGGACCGCGCATAGTCCGTCACATCATTGTGCAGGGTAAGCCACCAAAGTCCTGCACGAATCACCTTCTTTGTGGTGGCGCGACCGCAATAATGTCCACCAACGAAACCCCCATGTGCCTCCGCCAATATCTTCCCTTGTTCATGCGGAAGTACATAGCACCTCAAAATCTCATCTGGTCCTAATTTATATAGTTGTCCTGCAATTAACTGGAAATCTGCAGCCTTAACTGTTAGAAAAACAGGATCGCAGAGCAATAACAATAAACAGAAATGCAAATATAATCACACATACACATTACAAGAGAGACACAGATATATCGTGGTTCACCCAACTTGGGCTACATCCACACTGAATTTGCCAGTCCTTATTATTATTACCGTCCAGCAAGTCGAAGGGATACAACCTGCAGCACAACCGCTGCACTTCCTCTTCTCTGTTTTTACAGTCTCTCTCCAGATCTCAAAGATCTTTACAATGCATAAAACCTAATACATCAACCCTAGCCATATTACAATGTCTTTCTTTTATAAGGGAAATACAATGGGAAAATACCACGGGATACCCAAAACCATGGGCCCGCAAAACAGCTGGCGAAAACAGCCCCAAAAATTTTCTTCGGGGGCGTTGCCCCCGAACCCCTGCCAGGGGACCACTGGCCCCCGGACCCCCTGGAACCCCGTGGGGGGGCGATGCCCCCCCCACACCCCCCCGCTGGGGTGAGTGTACAGTCCACCTACACATCATATAGAACTGGGGTACAAACACGGCTAATACAATATCATCTATGAGACTAGAAGATCTAGCTCCACAACTAACATTAACCACCAACTGCTTCTTTTGGGCTATAGTCAACTCCGCTGGTGCGGTTTCGGTCACCAAGAATTGAATTATTTCCTCAAAATAATCATCAACCATCTCAATGCGGAAGAACTGTCCATCCAACAACCCATCTTCAATATTGGTCGATTCTTCGCTTGTCTCGATCCGTGATAAATGATCAAGTCTGGCATTCAAGCGTCCTGGGGTAACAATTACGTCAAAATCAAACTCCTAGAAGAGAAGTAGACAACGACATATATTCTCCCCCAACACAGGCTTATTGACCAGATATTTCAGCGCAGAATGATCCGTGAACATATTGAAGTGACCACCCAGTAAGTAGTGTCGGAACTTCTGTAGCGCATAGACCATCGCCAAACCTTCTCGTTCTGTCATGGTGTAGTTTCTCTCCATAGATAACAACTTCCGACTGGCAAAAGCGATGGGGTGATCCAGATCTCCCTCCCTAGGCTGTGTGAGTACCATGCCCAATGCGATCGAAGACGCATCCACATGAACATGGAATTCCTTGCTCCAGTCAAGGAATACCAATATGGGTGTTGAGGCCATCTTAGCTTTAAGTGTCTCAAAACTATCTTGACACTTAGGGCTCCATTGAAATGACGCGTCTTTCTTCAGTAACTTCTCCATATGGGCCGTAACCGTCACATAACCTCTGATGAACTTGCGATAATAACCGGTGTGTCCCAACGTTGCTCTCAATTGCTTGATATTGGTCGGTGGTTTCAGGCTCAGAATGAGCGCAAATTTTGCTAGGTCGACCAACAAACCTTCCTTGTAGACAATGTGATCCAATAGTATCCCAAACAACGTACAAAAGATGCATTTTTTTAAATTCAACGATATCTGGTTCTGTCGACAATGTTCCAACATCAATCATAGATTGGCTAGATGATCGCTGATCAACCCATAGACAGTCCAGTTGTCCATATACACTTGCAAGAACTTTTGAATGAAGTCCCTAAAGGCAACAATAACAATGCGAGAGAAAATAGCAGGAGCATTCTTGAGTCCAAACAACATCACTTTGTATTGAAAACACCCCCATTCGATCACAAATGTCATCTTATGGTGATCTTCCTTGACAATCCTGATTTGATGATAACCAGAGAAACCATCTGTAAATGAATACATCTCTTGACCACCCACGCATTCCAACACCTCATCAGTAAATGGGGTCGAAAATGGATTATGCAGACATGCATTTCTCAACTTCTGTAGATCGGCACAAATGCGCACTTCCCCTGTCTTTTTGTCTTGCACCACCATATGACTAATCCGTTCTAACTCCTCAACTGGTTCAATAATACCAAAATCTAGCATGCAATCAAGCTCTACTTTGACCCTCTCCTTATGCCAGGGATTTAGTTGATAGGGCCGCTACTGAATTGGTTTGGCATCTGGTTTCAACGGGATCCTCATTTCTCCTAAATCACCCAAAATCCCTTTCATTTCATAAAACTTCATAGGAAACAAGTCCTGGTACTCGTGCAACAGCTCGGTAATCTTCGCCATCATCTCCTCATCCCAATAATCCCCAATATTTGCAAACTTTAGATTCTCATCTGCGTCGATGTTCACCTTCCTGAACTTGAATGGATGATTAAATGAATCGACTGGTGCATTAGGTGCTGCAACATTGCAACTCCCTTCTGACTCCGGGATGTTGATATTGTGTGGATTGTCCCCATCTTCTGGTGCTCCACTGATATTATAACACTCCATCATTGACTGCATCTTGTAATGGGTATGCGGATCCATAGGATATGCCACGTGAACAACCTTCAAAACAACATCGCAGATTAACTACAAAGAATGATGAACATCTGGGTTGGGATCCACGAAGCTGAAAGTATGTGTAAAGAAAACCGTCAATTCCAACCATGTGGTGATTTCTCCGCGTAGTTCTTCTAACGCATACCATGATCGTGGCATTTCATCCCAAGTGTGGACAAAAGCATGTACCCATTTGTCCTTTGGTCACGATGCCCACAGAGTCTGACACTCCATCAAGTGACTCCCAGGGTCATTCCGCCCGTCGTATCTTCCAGTGTGATAGGTTTCGCAATCGCCAAAGTGAACAAGCAACAGACGGCGACATTGCAGCCAATCCGTGATCGACTTCTTCTGGGTCACCCACCACCTTGCTGGAGTAGCCTTCAGTGCTTCCTCCAATGCTGGAAGTTGTTGTGACTACGATACTTTATCTTCAAATGCAATCAAAAACTCAGACACACCCGGTAAGCCTTCGTATACCGACAGCTCGACAGTCTCAGTTGCAACGTGACATAGTGATTGTGTGACCAACGCACATTTTCTGAATGATACTTCATGCATATGGTTCTGCCAATTTTCCAAGGCATCTTCAAAATGAGAAGTCGCGGAACTGGAACCGCACCAACCGATTTCTCTGTCAACAGTTGGATGAACATAATCTTTGGAAATGTTGTATGCATGATCCCACCCTTGAACAATTTCATCTTTCACTGGTTCAACATATTGTCGTCCTTCTGTCGGATCCACAGAGCGATGACACGGAGATCCCGGTTCTCAAAATTCATCATGCCCCTCTTAAAATTAATAACTGCTCCACTGTCATTAGCCCATCCAATCCCCAGTAGCGTAGGACAGAAACTTCCACCTTCGATGACTTCAATAACGTCAAAATCATCCCATGTCTTCATGCCCTCAATATCCATGACAAGGCACGGAACTCGCCCAATAGGTGTCACCTTCCATTGATTTGCCAATCGTAACTACACAGGAGACCAGCTCAGCTAGGGGCTCCCCATTTTCCGCCAGGCCTGCTTGGTTAAGATGTTGACATCCGAAAGAAGATCCAGAATAATCGAGTTGACTTTGTAGTCTCCAATTTGAATGTTCATGCGCATCTCCTTACCAGTCTTTCGCCTCTGTAAAGAGTTTACTGAGGACTCTTGTCATCCCCTGGTTGATCACTGCAACCACCCCTTAATTTTGGTGAGGGCATCAGGATCCTTGGCCAGATCTAAGCAACTCTCAAAAAATTTCTGCAAGGTCCCAGACTATCGCGAAGGACCCGCCTCTGCAGTGGCATCAAACACAGGAGGCATGTCGCAAACAACGGTCTTACCACGGTCTATTTCCACAGCGATGCGTGCTTCAAAAAATGCATCATGTTCGGCATCAATATCGAATTGTGATTTCTTCATCTTAGCTGGTCGGATCAGAGGATGCGATCCATTTGCTCCTGTTGTCGCACCCCCTCGAGTAATAATAACAACAGTGGTGTCTTGCGCCCTTGGCTCTGCTGAAATTGTCGCAACCGTGGGGCCTTGATTTTGGTTTGGCGGTGGATTGGAAGGCGGGTTCACATTCTGAGGTACATTCCCTAATGGTCGTTGATTTTGATTCTGCAGTTGGTTCGGATTCGACACCTGGTTCTGATTCTTTATTTACGGTACATTTCCGGCCTTCCATCTTGCAATTAGCTGCGGACAATTTTCAATAGTGTGATCATGAACAAAGAAATATGTACTCTGCGTCTGTAACTGTGGGAAATCCCTCTGATAATTCCCTAATACTCCACAATTAAAACATTGGACTAGGCCACGACCTCGTCCTCCTCCACAAACTCCAAAACCGCCACCTCGTCCCCCTTGAAATCCGCCGTAAAATCCACCTTGCTGTGGATACTGCTGCTGCTGCATGGGATTTGGTTGCAACTATCCTTTCTGAGCATACTGTAGTTGTTGAACATGCTGGGGTTGCTGAACATACTGGGGTTGTTGAACATACTGTGGTGGTTGGACGAACTATTGTTGCGGCTGTGGTGCAAATTGCATCTGCGGCTGTTGTGGTGGTAGCTCGGCCACCTGCGGTTGTGGTTGTGGTATTGCACACTGATCATCCTTCACATAGTAGGCATCATATGTTCTTTCCTGAAGTAGGCCATATGCACGGCAATCCTTATTGTCATGTCCCATAGACTTGCAGAATGTGCAATATAAATTCATTGGCTTTGTAACCATCTTCTGCATGTACAGACACTCCTCATGGCAGTGCCCATATACCGTGCAGACACGACACCATGGCATGCCTGCTCCACTTAAAGGGTTTGGCACCCCGGATACAAGATAATTACAAAAATCCGGGAAACTATCCTTAGTATGCCCTTCTCCATGAAATTGCGTACACCATACTTCTTCTCGTTGTTCCTTGCCCTTCTTGAGATCTTGTAGCTGTATGGTCAAGTTGGCCAGCTGTGTCTGAATCTGCGACATACCCATTGCGTCCTCGCCGACTAGCGAAGCTTCTAGTCGCATTGCAATTTCCAGGGCCTCACTCGGTGTGGCAATGTTCTGTTGCATCAGTGGTAGCCGAATGTGAGGTAGCAATGCAACAATAAACCATTCTTTGTGTTGAACCGCACTCATGTCGAAGCTAACCCGAGCCATCAGTGTTTTGAACCGTTGGTCAAAATCCCACATAGTTTCATTGGGATATTGTTTAATTTCTTTCAGTTCTATAATATACTATGCTTTTGACTTGGGCTTCCTGAATTTTGCAATCAATCCTTGTCTTATTTCATCCAGCGTCTTTTCTGGAGTGCCAGTAGGAACTTGAACAAACTTCCTAAACCAATCCAATGCGCGACCTCGAAGGGTTGTCGCCAGTTGTCCTTTCTTAGCATTATCATCAGTAACCTGCTTAACAATCCATACTGCTTCACATAAAAACCAGTACTGTTCAGGGTTGTCTGTGCCACTTCCCTGGAACAATGACATCTTTTCATCCTTGCCCGCCATCTTGGGATTCCTTCCTACTTTCGTTGACCCACTAGTAAGTAAATGTTGGTGACACGATGAACACGGTGGTGTCGAAGGGGTATTTATTATTGGTTGTGTGATAGTGAGCAGAGGTGTGGGTACACTCTTTCTAGGGTTTGGTCCTACCTCTATTCTGGGCATAGCTTGGGTGTCCCTGTCGGCACTGTGAGGTCGCTTTGTCCCATGTGGTCTTCCTTTGCGGTTTTGCATTTCAATCGCAGCAGGACCTTCTCCTGTCCTTTGCCTCTTTTCCTTTCGAAACCTTGCTCCTTCCCTCATAAGACCACTCTCTTCCTCAGCTTCCTTCACAGTCTTGTCACAACTTCCTCCCATCTACCCCGTATCATGCCATTCACTGTCCCCCCTCAGCTGCGATGTCCACAACCTCCACCCACCAGGGTTTCTACTGATCAAGATGCATCTTCAATATGCCTTTTTTCGCAATTGAGCATCTTGATGGATAACTGCAGCTACAACAGAAATCTACCTCATAGTCCGTGGAAGAAATATCTTTCGGCTTCGCTATAAGAATTCTTTGTATCGACCACAAACTCAGTGATGTAGCCTTCTAGTATACTATCGAACCAAACTTCGACAGCTTGCGATGCTTTGTTGTCAACCTCTTGGAGTTCTTGGATTAGTTTCGGGTCCACAACGTCGGCTCACCACCTTGGAAGTTCCTCTTCTGAAAGGTCAATTTTTCTAATCACTTGAACAAAATGATTGGGAATTCACAGAAAAAATATTTGTGCGGACCGTCGTGAATGTACCTCTCCACCCACTAATCTACTGTCATTCGAGAGTTTTTCCTTTCTTTTTCGGCAAACTCTTGCAACTTCTGATCGAACCAGCTCTGTATTTTCAGTTTTGTCGCATGCCACAACATATCATCTGCTACTTCATGCTATGGTCCTGGCAACGAAACCATTTCTTGACACAAACCCAGTCCACAGGGGTTCCCGACATTGTCGACACCCAAACTGCCGTGATCTCCCTGAGCACTGACCCAAACAGGTTTTACCCCATCCAGCAAAACCTATAGAGCAGATGACGTCTCACTTGAGGCGTTCAAGGGAGAGTTGATGGAACCATGTTTCCGCTGAATGTAGGAGGATTCAAACATCAACTACTCAACTCATAGCAACATTTCAGAAGTATATCGCAACTTTCAATTACAACATTTAATCATAGCAACATCATTTAACAGGAACAATCATATTCGCAACAAATATGACAGTAATGCATTAATCACGGCAAGGAAACATTGCATCATTCATAGATTTATATCGCAACATGTATTACCACAATTGAATAAAAGAAACATAGGGATTTTGCAAAACAACTCTGTCACATCATATTAACTCTGCAAAAAATCCAGATACAAAAAAATTCAGTCTTCCGCTCATACTCCGCAAAATAGAGATCTCATAGATATCTCTAGATCTCAGATACACAATCCAGGATGGTCTAACACATACAAATCTATGTCTATATATAGGCTTCCGCCTTTACATTGCTTGTCCACTTTCTAACTACTTCCTAATCGACACTTTAAGCAAATGACCCAAAATCTATCTATTGTGGTCCAAAAGACCCAAAACCCGCATACTACGGTACAAACTGACCAAAAATTGCATAAAATATCATCATCTACGCTCCATTTTACACCTTTTGCGATATCACAGCACTCGCAGTGTTGTGATAATGATCCATCTAACCGCTCGCCAACAGTAATGTTAAATATTGCGACAAAATTGTAATGTTTAATATCGTGGAATAATTGTGATGTTTCATCTCGCATATGCTTTTTGGTGAACATAATCGCGTGTGTGTTCTCATCAGAAAAAATGAATGCGCGTTTGTGTTAACAGAAACGTGTATGCATTATGTTTACCTACGCTCCCAATCCCCCAAACCCACTAATACACCCCACTACAACTCCCTAAGAGCCCCACATTAATTTATAAACACCCCTCAACCCCCTAGCACCCCCTTCTCTCTCTCTCTCACACACACACATGCATCCATATGCCTCCCCCTCCCACTAAACCCCTCTCCTCTCTCTCTCTCTCTCCCTTCCACTCCCTAAACCTTACTAACTCCTCCTCTCACTCTTTTTCCCTTGCTCCACTTACCCAAAATCTCCTAACAACCCCCCTTTGTCTCTACCTCTAACCCCTTAAAATTCCCCCTCCGTCACTATCTCTAACCCCTTAATGATACCCCGACCCCCCTATCTCTCTCTCTCCCCTCCTTTCCCTAAGCCTTACTAACCCCTTCTCTCACACTCTTTCTCCCCTGCAGGGAGAGGATGGGGTGAGCCCCCTCTGTTTCTACGTCTAACCCCTTACCACCCCTTAAAGTCTATCCCTTTACGTCTCTCTCTCTCTCTCTAACCCAAAAAATCATGCTCTTCACTTATACCCCCATTTCTCCCTAATCACCCTTCTCATCCACAAACCCCTAACCCTCTCTCACTCTCTCTCTACCCCTTGCCACCCCCCAATCTATCTCTCTCTCTCTAACTCTTACTAACCCCCTATATATCTCTCTCCCCCTAACTCTTACTTACCCCCAATATCCTAACACCCCCCTGTCTCTACCTCTAACCCCTTACCACTCCCTAAAGTCTCCCCCTTTACCTCTCTCTCCCTATATAACACAAACACTCACGCTCCTCACCTATATCCCCCTTTCTCCCTAATCCCCCTCAACCCTCTATGCAAACATTATGGTTAACCCTTCATGCCAAAATCGAGCCAAAGATATCAAGGTATACATATCCATGCCTATTATACATGCATGCGCATGCCATGGCCTATAAAAGGTCTCATAAAGGCTTCAAATTTGAATCCTTCAATGCTCTTCAATGCCTAATTTACCCTTAATAGAACGACACAACAATATTTGCCATGCAAAAAATATTAATTTTGTATTGGGCCTTTCAATAATGAAATTGATCATTATTTTGAAACTTTGCAATTGAAGGGCTGCTCCAATTTTTTCATATCAAATTTTTAGATTGTTGAAAATGGACAATTAGGAAACAACAAAAGCAGAATCCCAACCCAGTCTGCGACACATTCCATTAGCATTATTGATCAAAATTTAAATCACGATGAAACTTTAAAATATTTAAAATTAAGTTTAAATGTTATTGCCACATTACATGTAGCTTCTTCCACCTAGTTGCTCAATGCTCAAATCCAAACACATCCACAACACACAACTTAACTTTCACTGTCGTGGATAATCTATTGACCCAAATACGATAACTCATATCTAAATCATATGTGGATAAAATTACACAACAAATTTAAGCCTCTAATAAAGTCAATAGTGAAAGCTCATTCAATTATTAACTGAATGAGACTATACAACAAGATATGGATGGACTCTATGGTCGAGATTGATTTCTTTATAATTTTTTTTTAATTCAAATATAACTTCTTTATATAAAAAATAAATGAACATAATTTTTTAATGTTTAGTAATGTGTTTCAATACCACAATACTTTATTTTTTATTGTTACCATGTGACTTTGCAATGAGTTGTAATATTGATTCTGTGAAATTTATTAAAACGGTAATTTTATGGTTTGGATCTCCTAGTAATTATACAATTACACTAGTATTAGTTAAGCATATGTAACCTATTATTGATAACACGATTGATATGGTCTAATACTTAAATTCTTATTTGCTAGCATGGATGCATTTGTGAAGAAGACTTAAATTCTCATTTCATAGGATGGTTTCATTTTCATTACTACTCTTCCTTTCATAATAGCATCCCCTTTCTTCGATTTGTAGATGGGAATTTTCTTCATTGTTTTAGGCCAAAGGCCATTGGGATATTGTGCAAGCCTTCAAAAGTTTGCTCCATGACCTTGTATTCTTTTAGCATTCAAATCCTCTAAAACCATGTCTAGTTTATTGTAGGCAACAATTATCAGTTGTTGGATGGGACGTGTGCTATAATGTAAGGTGGTTGCGTTAGTAGCCATGGATTCATGATTTCATCAATCATGGCTAGTTCGATGTAATGTCCCTAAAAATACACCCTAAAAAAAAAATTATAAGGGTCTCCAAAGTGTCGTAAAAACACTTGTCTATTTAAATTAACTTTAGCACTGAAAAGTTAATGACAATTTACTTGTTTGCATCTTTAAGGTTCTGCTTGTTCACTTACAGTCATCGTGAAGAATGAAGTGTTGTCATTAATTTGCTTGGATTGGTCTTCATGTATGAAACCGATTCTTTTGATGCCTTAGTATTATGATACATGTGTATGAGTGTTTAAATCCTATGATAGGTTGTTTGTCTTATTTATTGTTTGTCGTATACTATGCATATCTATTTGACTTTCCTAAAGGCAATATGATATCATGGACTGTTTGTCTTACAAACCTATGCACTAGTTCGTCTTTCATCCATATTTGTTGTATCTGTGGTATTTGTTTCAATTGTAAATCATTTTCTTCATAAGAGCATTTTTGGCCCATAGGTGGTGGCCTGAGTTTTACTTAGTGTAAAGTCTACGATTTAATTCATTTTCAACTATTGCAGGTGCCAAAAGAACCACATTATCCTTCTAACATAATTCTACTTGTTACAGGGCCTAAGTTTATGTTAAAATCAATGTTCATGAGAAATATGTGATAACAAGCCTTAATGATTTTGCAAAGCATTTAAGACTTAACTTAAGTGTTACATTAAAAGTCCTTTCCCCAATGATAATGAAACTTTGGACAAAGTTATCCATATATTTGAAATGGTGGAGGTAGTTGTGTATTTAATGTGTCCCATGTGATGGGAAGGTGATTGTGGAATCATGGTCCTCCACGCAATCACTGTATTAACATTGATGCTTGAGGTAAGTCTTCCCAAGGTTTTTCCTTCAGGAAAAAAATCATTTGGTCATGTCTCAAATAGCTGTGGGAGAGAGGGTTTCCCTCCTGCAAGCTCTCAATCTGTGAAACGCTTCAAGTATCTAAAGCTATGCTCTGCTCTTCCTGTCCATCCTAAATGCTGAGAATAACGAGTTGCAAAATCATGGTTTTAGTATGGCAATGACACGACTTCGCTTAGGTATGATTTCTACTCAATCATGTTGGTTCTGTGGGTATACATTTGATTATATCTACATTTATTTCTTGTTGATAACTGAATTGTGTGGTTGATTTTAAATGCAAGTGAACTATCACGTCTCCATTTCTGGTAAAAGCTTTTAATTATTTAATTTTGTTTATCTGCATGACACTAATTAGAAGCCTAAACTATTTTCCCGCAATGCAACGAAGAGTGAAAAAGGGCATGGTGAACCACAAGGGAGAGAGTAATTAAGTCGTAAACACTGTTGTAAGTTTTGGCTTGATTTAGTTTTCAAAACTTGCGTTAAATCAATTTAGTTATGATGTATTTTTGAGTAACAATACCTAAGAGAATATTTTGGTTGTTGGCTTTTAATTAAAGCATTATAACCTTTAATTTTAAATAAGTAGGTACATGCATTTATAAAGGTCATATGAGCACATATGAAGTTTTAGAGTGCATTGTTTTAGATATAAATTTGCTCTATTAAAGGTGTAAAGATATGAGTATCATTTATATTAATTCTATGCCCTTATAAAAACATAAAAATAAATAAACATACATGATTTTGGTATGTTATTATTTATGCACGTTTATATTTCATTAATATTGTGTATGCTCTTATAAGTTTGAGTAGCATATATTATATATATATATATATGATTAAGTTTGTGCTAAGGAAACATATACATTTATGTGAATATGAGAGTTTGGGGATTGTATGGTTAGGTTTTATTAAAAAAACATGTATTATATATATATGTATAGGCTTACTTTCTGATTGATTACATACATGCATATATAATTTATATACGTTGTCCCCTTGTTATGATAGTTAGAAGGGAAGGAGCCACATCACATTACTAAACCTAATGTGGGTGCTACCAAACACCTTTCCACTCAAAATGTTTGGTATATACGATATATGCTCCAAGTGATTTTAATATCCCAATGTATACTTAATAAGCTAATCAATTTAGTGGACTTATGTTAATATTGACAACTTTCCACAAGTGCTTTGTATGCGTTTTTGTTTTTGTTTCCACAACTTTCGGATGTTTTCTATTTTATGAGTATTATTTATATTTTTGGGGATTTATAAAAGGAGACTTTAACCTAGCTTTTGGGGAGAGGCCTAAAAAGAAAGAAAAAAAAAAACCCACTCTCGGTGCTCCTGCAAGGAGGAGAATGCGTTTGCTGCGTAGGAGTTTTGGGCTCGCAATGGAAGCCAAACCCACTCCCGTCCCCTGATATTTACTGTATGAATGGCACACGTCTCTGGCACGGGGTTATCCTCCAGTAGTTGAATGAAAGACATTTGAGAGCTCTGCTTTTCTTGTTATTCTTTGGCACTGAGTGTTTACGTTTTCCTTATAGCCTGGTGTGTCTCCATTGCTGAGATGAAGCGTTTATGCGCTGTATGTTTCCATCGATGGCATGAAAAGCTCTTTGAACCCCCATTGGAACTTCTTGTATGTGTTTTTTTGGGCCCTGTATGTTTCGATTTTATTTGAGGGCAACAAAAGCGTTTTTACACTCTGTGATTTTGTTTGTCATTACACTTCTTTATGTACCCAAATGCTGCGTTTTGCCCAGTAAATTCCTTCATTTTGCTGGCTGGACGCAGTATGGAATACTCTACGTTTCTCTCTAGTAATGCTACTAGTGTTATCTCTATTTAATGCCGACTACGCGAGTGCTAGAGATGGGAGTACTCTGTTTGTTGTTTATTTGTTACCTATCCCCTGCACGGATCGTATTTTGTATGTTGATGTTGTCCATGCTGGCAGGAGCCCGATACTCTGCACCTTTAATGTCGCAGGTTGTTTAAGTGGCTTATGGAAAGGAATGACAACTCATATATTTTAGTACAGAGCATTATGGGAAAGGAAGGCCATGAGAAGCCTGATCCCCATTACCTCATTGTTTTCCTTTAAAGTAATAGATTGTATACACTCTGTTTCATACGTTTTAGTTCTGGGCTCTTTATAAGAATATGGGTGTTTACTTTATTTGCTTTATAAGAAAATGGGTGTTTACCCAAGGTTACACACATGGGGAGAAATCACTTTTACATATGTGTAATATTTTGGAGAAATTATAATCTATCATGAGGATATATATATATAGTAAAAAGAGTGGAAGTTATGTTTTTGAAGGATTGTGTTTCATACTAAAAAGTATGGTTTATGTCTAAATTCATTTATGCCCACATTTTCTGGAGCTAGTATACATACCAGGCTACCACTACTAAATAATATATTTATGATGAGAGTGGCAATGGAAAATCTCGTTGAGGTCAAATACGTTGATTCTTTCATGCTTTGATCTTATATTTATACATGTATGTTTGATGTTGGTCTCACCTTGGGTCCAAAATTGCACGCCGAATGCATTCTTGCATGTCGAATGCATTGGACAAGCTTTGTGTACCCATTCATGTTATGTGTACTACTTGATGCCTAGTGGTCACCTGTCGAATGCATGGGATGCATGTCGACTGTATGGATATGTTACTCACACATTTTACGATGTTTTGTATTGCATTATACCAGTGGATGCATATCGAATGCACTTGTTGTTTTATTATGGTAGGACTGTTGTGGACGACAGTCGGGTAACACATGCTTATGCCATGGGGCATAGACAGCCAAGTCTGGAGCACAGACTTGGGCCCGCCGAGAACAACACCACAACTACGCACAAGGTTAGGACACGAGAAGTGTCTAGGTAGGAGTACTACCTTTAAAAATTGCAGGAGGACTGCATTCACCTCTAGAGTTGTGTGTGATTGGTTCTAGGGAGACGAGACTTAGAGACTCCCTATCCTGTTGTGGATTCACCATGCCCATCTCGGGGGTGGCCTTCGGACGGATTGAGTATATCCTGTCGAAGAGCCTACGGTTGGGTAGAGCATTGCATTGTCCACATTATTTCCTTTATTACATGATTATGTTTTGTGATATTAATTTGATGTATCTTGATTAATGAAATGATATTTACAGTTGTTATAGTATGTTTTATTGTACTAACGCATGTTGTGAGTATAACTGACGAATACAGGAATAAGACGACAACCAGAATGACCATTCCTCCACTTTGCTAAGGTGGTAAGAAATGTTTGTAAAGTTATCATACGCTTGATATTTATAAATTGGCTCGTGTTATTTTGTCCTTAATTGTATTCAATTAATGCAAGAAATGTTAATTTTACTTATTCATGTGTTCATGTAAAGTTGATGGTTGGATGGCCATGAGAAAGATGCTACCTTTGTTTGAAAAAGAGATTTCGATATGATGTTAACCCTAGGGGAGTTAGTATCATACACATGCTTAGAGTTTTACCATTTTATGTCATTGATGTGAGGACATATATTTAGACATTATATTTCATGAGAAAGCATGTGATTGTGAATGCATAGAATAATGAATGAGCTTCTTGTGCATTGTGAAGTCTTATGTGGATTATGATTGGAACATGACCTTAGATCAGTTTGCATTTGGTAATGATCTATGTAAGGGTATGTGTGGAAAGAAAATGTTAGGATACCTTTTATGTTTGATGTAAAAGAAATTTTCCATTATAAACGTAGCCTAAGATTATTATTTCACCTTTCGACATCGTCCATGGTTGACTTAGTATTCATGTGGGGTAAGGGAAAGACTTGACATGTTTTCATTTTATTATGCGTGTGCTTAATTATGTCGTCAGCATCTTAACAGAAGTATGACGTGCCACAACCATTAAATTGTCTTTAGCTAAGAGTCTCAATAATTAATTTTTTCTGCATAAAAGACTTTGTTAATTAATGCTATCTTAATAAGCATTTATTATTTCCGTAGTTACAATTATTAACCATTAATGCTGATTTTAAAAAAAAATTACGAAATTATCGGGATGTTACATGAACACTTGGGCATTAGATTCCTCAACGTTTTAATGCCCAGTTCATCCATTGCATAGACCGGTAAGTTCTTGGTCCCTTCTGTACCAACTTCCTCCTATGGGAAGATGATTTCGAAAGTTCTTGACTTGAAGATGAAAATAGGAGTGTCAGTTATTCCTTTGTTGAGTCCTTAGTTAATTTCTGAAGTCGCCTAGGTTGGGCATGTATTCGTTTTTCAGAGGAGAGACAAGGGTTTACGAATTCTATGGTTTTAAATCCATTGTAGCAGGATTGCTCTCCTCTTATTTTGGTTTATAGTGGAATGTAAAGTCCCTTCGGGGTTTTCAGGGTTTTATATATAAATACCTGTGTTGTCTACTTGTTGAAATTAGTGTATAAGACTTGTGTGAGGTCGTTTTATTTTAGTGTTGTATGTAATGAACCTTTCATGCCTTGAAGGCATCTATAAAATTGGATTTTTTTTTTGTTTCTAGTTTAAATATTTTTATCCTGAGTATATATGTAATTACGAAGTTGTTTAACTCCTGAATGAGGAGTGAACCCTTGACTTTCCCATAGGGTGTTAATGTTATGTTTATATTGACTACTAAAAATTATGTGTATGTATATTGGTCTATTCTTGGATCATTGATATGTCTGTAATGTGAAGTATGAGGGTTTGAAAGCCTTCATCCTAGGTTAGATGTGAATGCTTATATTTATGGCTGCATGTATTACTCAGTCTGCTCTTTGATATATGTTTTGGTATTTAAAGGGAATTAGTTTGTTCTAATTTTTGGTATTTAAAGGAAATGGATCATGCAGACATGCATCGTTCAACTTCCGCAGATCGACACAAATGAGCACTTCCCCTGTCTTTTTGTCTTGCACCACCATAGGAATAATCCATTCTAACTCCTCAACTAGTTCAATAATACCAACATCCAGCATGCAATCAAGCTCTACTTTGACCCTCTCTTTATGTCGGGGATTCAATTGATAGGGCCGTTGCGAAATTGGTTTGGCATCTGGTTTCAACGGGATCCTCATTTCTCCTAAATCACCCAAAATCCCTTTCATTTCATAAAAATTCGTAGGAAACAAGTCCTGGTACTCGTGCAACAGCTCGGTAATCTTCACCATCATCTCTTTATCCCAATAATCCCCAATATTTGCAAACTTCGGATTCTCCTCTGCGCCAATGTTCACCTTCCTGAACTTGAGTGGCTGATTAAATGAATCGACTGGTGCATTAGGTGCTGCAACATTGCGACTCCCTTCTGACTCCGGGATGTTGATATTGCACGGATCATCCCCATCTTCTGGTCCTCCACTGATATTATAACACTCCATCATTGAATGCATGTTGTAATGGGCATGCGGATCCACAGGATATGCCACGGGAACAACCTTCAAAACAACATCGCAGATTAACTGCAAAGCATTATGAACATCTAGGTTGGGATCCGCGAAGCTGAAAGTTTGCGTAAAGAAAACCGTCAATTCCAACCATGTGGTGATATCTCCGCGCAGTTCTGCTGATGCATACCATGATCATGGCATTTCATCCCAAGTGTGGACAAAAGCATGTACCCATTCGTCCTTTGGTCATGATGCCCACAAAGTCTGACACTCCATCAAGTGACTCCCAGGGTCGTTCTGCCTATCGTATCTTCCAGTGTGATAGGTTTCGCAATCGCCAAAGTGAACCAGCAACAGACGACGACATTGCGGCCAATCCGTGATCGACTTCTTTTGGGTCGCCCACCACCTTGCTGGAGTAGCCTTCAGTGCTTCCTCCAATGATGGAATTCACTGTGACTACGATACTTTATCTTCAAATGCAATCAAAAACTTAGAAACACCTGGTAAGCCTTCATATACCGATAGCTCAATAGTCTCAGTTGCAACACAACATAGTGACTGTGTGACCAACGCACATTTTCTGAATGATACTTCGTGCATATGGTTCTACAAATTTTCCAAAGCATATTCAGAATGAGAAGTCGTGGAGATGGAACTGCACCAATCGATTTCTTCGTCAATAGTTGGATGAACATAATCTTCGGAAATGTTGTATGCATGATCCCACCCTTGAACAATTTCATCTTTCACTGGTTCAACATATTGTCATCCTTCTGCCGGATCCAACAGAGCGATGACACGGAGATCCTGGTTCTCAAAATTCATCATGCACCTCTTAAAATTAATAACTGCTCCACTGTCATTAGCCCATCCGATCCCCAGCAGCGCGGGACAGAAACTTCCACCTTCGATGACTTCAATAACGTCAAAATCATCCCATGTCTTCATGCCCTCAATATCCATAACAAGGCACGGAACTCACCGAATAGGTGTCACCTTCCCTTGATTGGCCAATCGTAACTGCACAGGAGACCAGCTCAGCTAGGGGCTCCCCATTTTCTGCCAGGCCTGCTTGGTTAAGATGTTGACATCCGAACCAAGATCCAGAATAACTGAGTCGACTTCATAGTCTCCAATTTGAATGTTCATGCGCATCTCCTTACCAGTCTTTCACCTTTGTAAAGAGTTTACCAAGGACTCTTGTCGTCCCTTGGTTGATCATTGCAACCACCCCTCGATTTCGGTGAGGGCATCAGGATCCTTGTCCAGTGCTAAGCAACTCTCAAAAAATTTCTGCAAGGTCCCAGACTATCGCGAAGGACCCACCTCTGCAGTGGCATCAAACACAGGAGGCATGTTGCAAACAACGGCCTTACCGCGGTCTATTTCCACAGCGATGCGTGCTTCAAAAAATGCATCACGTTCGGCATTAATATCGAACTGTGATTTCTTCATCTTAGCTGGTCGAATCAGAGGATGCGATCCATCTGCTCCTGTTGTCGCACCCCCTCGAGTAATAATAGCAACAGTCGCGTCTTGCGCCCTTGGCTCTGCTGAAATTGTTGCAATCGTGGGGCCTTGATTTTGATTTGGTGGTGGATTGGAAGGCGGGTTCACATTCTGAGGTACGTTCCCTAATGGTCGTTGATTTTGATTCTGTAGTTGGTTCTGATTCGACACCTGGTTCTAATTCTCTATTTATGGTACATTTCCGGCCTTCCATCTCGCAATTAGCTACGGACAATTTTCAACAGTGTGATCATGAACAAAGAAATATGTACACTGCATCTGTAACTGTGGGAAATCCCTCCGATAATTCCCTAATACTCCACAGTTAAAACATTGGACTGGTCCATGACATCGTCCTCCTCCACGACCTCCAAAACCACCACCACGTCCCCCTTGAAATCCGCTGTGAAATCCACCTTGCTGTGGATACTGTTGTTGCTGCATGGGATTTGGTTGCAACTATCCTTTCTGAGCATACTGCAGCTGTTGAACATACTAGGGTTGCTGAACATACTGGGGTTGTTGAACATACTGCGGTGGTTGGACGAACTGTTGTTGCGGCTGTGGTGCAAATTGCATTTGTGGCTGTTGTGGTGGCGGCTCGGCCACTTGCGGCTATGGTTGCGGTACTGCACGCTAATCATCCTTCACATAGTTGGCATCATATGTTCTTTCCTGAAGTAGGCCATATGCATGACAGTCCTTATTGTCATGTCCCATAGACTTGCAGAATGTGCAATATAAATTCATTGGCTTTGTAACCATCTTCTGCATGTACGGACACTCCTCATGGCAGTGCCCATATACCGTGCAGACGCGACACCATGGCATGCCTGCTCCACTTAAAGGGTTTGGCACCCCGGATACAAGATAATTACGAAAATACAGGAAACTATCCTTAGTATGCCCTTCTCCACGACATCGCGTACGCCATACTTCTTCTCGCTATTCCTTTCCCTTCTTGAGATCTTGTAGCTATATGGTCAAGTTGGCCAACTGTGTCTGAATCTGCGACATACCCGCCGCGTCCTCGCTGACTGGAGAGGCTTCTAGTCGCATTGCAATTTCCAGGGCCTCACTCGGTGTGGAAATGTTCTGTTGCATCAGTGGTAGCCGAATGTGAGGTAACAATGCAACAATAAACCATTCTTTGTGCTGAACCACACTCATGTCGAAGCTAACCCGAGCCATCAGTGTTTTGAATCGTTGGTCAAAATCCCACATAGTTTCATTGGGATATTGTTTAATTTCTTTCAGTTCTATAATATACTGTGCTTCCGACTTGGGCTTCCTGAATTTTGCAATCAATCCTTGTCTTATTTCATCCAGCGTCTTTTCTAGAGTGGCAGTAGGAACTTGAACAAACTTCATAAACCAGTCCAATGCGTGACCTCGAAGGATTGTCGCCAGTTGTCCTTTCTTAGCATTATCATCAGTAACTTGCTTAACAATCCATACTTCTTCACATAAAAACCAGTACTGTTCGGGGTGGTCTGTGCCACTTCCCTGGAACAATGGCATATTTTCATCCTTGCCCGCCATCTTGGGCTTCCTTCCTACTTTCGTTGACCCGCTAGGAAGTAAATGCTGTTGACACGATGAACACGGTGGTGTCGAAGGGGTATTTATTACTGGTTGTGTGATAGTGAGCGGAGGTGTGGGTACGCTATTGCTGGGGTTTGGTCCTGCCTCTATTCTGGGCGTAGCTTGGGTGTCCCTATCGGCACTGTGAGGTCGCTTCGTCTTGTGTGGTCTTCCTTCGCAACTTTGCGTTTCAACTGCAGCAGGACCTTCTCCTATCCTCTGCCTCTTTTCCTTTCGAAACCTTTCTCCTTCCCTCATAAGACACTCTCTTCCTCAGCTTCCTTCACAGTCTCGTCACAACTTCCTCCCATCTACCCTGTATCATGCCATTCACCGTCCCCCCTCAGTTGCGATGTCCATAACCTCCACCCACCAGGGTTTCTACTGATCAAGATGCATCTTCAATATGCCTTTTTTCGCAATTGAGCATCTTGATGGATAACTGCAGGGACAACAGAAATCTACGTCGTAGTCTGCGGAAGAAATATCTTTTGGCTTCGCTATAAGAATTCTTTGTATCGACCGCAAACTCAGTGATGTAGCCTTCTAGTATACTATCGAACCAAAATTTGACATCTCGCGATGCTTTGTTGTCAACCTCTTGGAGTTCTTGGATTAGTTCTGACGTCCACAACATCGGCTCACCACCTTGGAAGTTCCTCTTCTGAAAGGTCAATTTTTCCAATCACTCGAACAAAATGACTGGGAATTCACAGAAAAAATATTTGTGCGGACCGTCGTGAATGTACCTCTCCACCCACTGATCTACCGTCATTCGAGAGTTTTTCCTTTCTTTTTCGGCAAACTCTTGCAACTTTTGATCGAACCAGCTCTGTATTTTCAGTTTTGTCAGATGCCACAACATATCCTCTTCTACTTCACGCTATGGTCCTAGCAACGAAACCATTTCTTAACACAAACCCAGTCGACGGGGGTTCTCGACACTGTTGACACCCAAACCGCCGCGATCTCCCTGAGCACTGACCCAGACAGGTTTTACCCCATCCAGCAAAACCTGTAGAGCAGATGAGGTCTCACCTGAGGCGTTCAAGGGAGAGTTGACAGAACCATGTTTCCACCGAATGTAAGAGGATATCAAACATCAACTACTCAACTCAGAGCAACATTTCAGAAGTAGATCGCAACATTCAATTACAACATTTAATCATAGCAACATCATTTAACAGGAACAATCATATTCACAACAAATATAATAGTAATGCATTAATCGCAGCAAGGAAACATTGCATCATTCATAGATTTATATCGCAACATGTATTACCACAATTGAATAAAAGAAACACAGGGATTTCGCAAAACAACTCTGTCACATCATATTAACTCCGCAAAAAATCTAGATACAAAAAAATTCAGTCTTCCGCTCATACTTCACAAAATAGAGATCTCATAGATATCTCTAGATCTCAGATACACAATCCAGGATGGTCTAACACATACAAATATATGTCTATATATAGGCTTCTGCCTTTACATTGCTTGTCCACTTTCTAACTACTTCCTAACCGACACTTTAAGCAAATGACCCAAAATCTATCTATTGTGGTCCAAAAGACCCAAAACCCGCATACTGCAGTACAAACTGACCAAAAATTGCATAAAATATCATCATATACGCTCCATTTTCCGCCTTTCGCGATATCGCAACACTCGCAGTGTTGCAATAATGATCCATCTAACCGCTCGCCAATAGTAATGTTAAATATTGCGACACAATTGTAATGTTTAATATTGTGGAATAATTGTGATGTTTCATCTCGCATATGCTTTTTGGTGAACATAATCGTGTGTTTGTTCTAATCAGAAAAAATGAATGCGCGTTTGTGTTAACAGAAACATGTATGCGTTATGTTTACCTATGCTCCCAATCCCCCAAACCCACTAATACACCCCACTACAACTCTCTAAGAGCCCCACATTAATTTATAAACACCCCCCAACCCACTAGCACCCCCTTCTCTCTCTCTCACACACACACATGCATCCATATGCCTCCCCCTCCCACTAAAGCCCCCTCCTCTCTCTCTCTCTCTCTCTCTCTCTCTCTCTCTCTCCCTCCACTCCCTAAACCTTACTAACTCCTCCTCTCACTCTTTTTCCCTTGCTCCACTTACCCAAAATCTCCTAACAACCCCCCTTTGTCTCTACCTCTAACCCCTTAAAATTCCCCCTCCGTCACTATCTCTAACCCCTTAATGATACCCCGACCCCCCTATCTCTCTCTCTCCCCTCCTTTCCCTAAGCCTTACTAACCCCTTCTCTCACACTCTTTCTCCCCTGCAGGGAGAGGATGGGGTGAGTCCCCTCTATTTCTACATCTAACCCCTTACCACCCCTTAAAGTCTATCCCTTTACCTCTCTCTCTCTCTCTCTAACCCAAACACATAGGCTCTTCACTTATACCCCCATTTCTCCCTAATCACCCTTCTCATCCCCAAACACCTAACCCTCTCTCACTCTCTCTCTACCCCTTGCCACCCCCCAATCTATCTCTCTCTCTCTAACTCTTACTAACCCCCTATATATCTCTCCCCCCCTAACTCTTACTTACCCCCAATATCCTAACACCCCCCCTGTCTCTACCTCTAACCCCTTACCACTCCCTAAAGTCTCCCCCTTTACCTCTCTCTCCCTATCTAACACAAACACTCATGCTCCTCACCTATATCCCCCTTTCTCCCTAATGCCCCTCAACCCTCTATGCAAACATTATGGTTAACCCTTCGTGCCAAAATCGAGCCAAAGATATCAAGGTATACATATCCATGCCTATTATACATGCATGTGCATGCCATGGCCTATAAAAGGTCTCATAAAGGCTTCAAATTTGAATCCTTCAATGCCCTTCAATGCCTAATTTACCCTTAATAGAACGACACAACAATATTTGCCATGCAAAAAATATTAATTTTGTATTGGGCCTTTCAATAATGAAATTGATCATTATTTTGCAACTTTGCAATTGAAGGGCTGCTCCAATTTTTTCATGTCAAATTTTTAGATTGTTGAAAATGGACAATTAGGAAACAAGAAAGGCAGAAGCCCAAACCAGTCTGCAACACATTCCATTAGCATTATTGATCAAAATTTAAATTATGATGAAACTTTAAAATATTTAAAATTAAGTTTAAATGTTATTGCCACATTACATGTAGCTTCTTCCACCTAGTTGCTCAATGCTCAAATCCAAACACATCCACAACACACAACTTAACTTTCACTGTCGTGGATAATCTATTGACCCAAATACGATAACTCATATCTAAATCATATGTGGATAAAATTACACAACAAAGTTAAGCCTCTTATAAAGTCAATAGTGAAAGCTCATTCAATTATTAACTGAATGAGACTATACAACAAGATATGGATGGAATCTATGGTCGAGATCGATTTCTTTATAATTTTTTTTTAATTCAAATATAACTTCTTTATAAAAAAAATAAATGAACATAATTTTTTAATGTTTAGTAATGTGTTTCAATACCACAATAGTTTATTTTTTATTGTTACCATGTGACTTTGCAATGTGTTGTAATATTGATTTTGTGAAATTTATTAAAACGGTAATTTTATGGTTTGGATCTCCTAGTAACTATACAATGACACTAGTATTAATTAAGCATATGTAATCTATTATTGATAACACGATTGATATGATCTAATACTTAAATTCTTATTTGCTAGCATGGATGCATTTGTGAAGAAGACTTAAATTCTCATTTCATAGGATGGTTTCATTTTCATTACTACTCTTCCTTTCATAATAGCATCCCCTTTCTTGGATTTGTAGATGGGAATTTTCTTCATTGTTTTAGGCCAGAGGCCATTGGGATATTGTGCAAGCCTTCAAAATTTTGCTCCATGACCTTGTATTCTTTTAGCGTTCAAATCCTCTAAAACCATGTTTTGCAAAACCATGTCTAGTTTATTGTAGGCAACAATTATCAGTTGTTGGATGGGACGTGTGCTATAATGTAAGGTGGTTACGTTACTAGCCATGGATTCATGATTTCATCAATCATGGCTAGTTCGATGTAATGTCCCTAAAAATACACCCTAAAAAAAAATTATAAGGGTCTCCAAACTGTCGTAAAAACACTTGTCTATTTAAATTAACTTTAGCACTGAGAAGTTAACGACAATTTACTTGTTTGCATCTTTAAGGTTCTGCTTGTTCACTTACAGTCATCCTGAAGAATGAAGTGTTGTCATTAGTTTGCTTGGAGTGGTCTTCATGTATGAAACCGATTCTTTTGATGCCTTAGTATTATGATACATGTGTATGAGTGTTTAAAGCCTATGATAGGCTGCTGTCTTATTTATTGTTTGTCATATACTATGCATATCTATTTGACTTTCCTAAAGGCAATAGGATATCATGGACTGTTTGTCTTACAAACCTATGCACTAGTTCGTCTTTCATCCATATTTGTTGTATCTGTGGTATTTGTTTCAATTGTAAATCATTTTCATCATAAGAGCATTTTTGGCCCATAGGTGGTGGCCTGAGTTTTACTTAGTGTAAAGTCTATCATTTAATTCATTTTCAACTATTGCAGGTGCCAAAAGAACCACATTATCCTTCTAACATAATTCTACTTGTTACAAGGCCTAAGTTTACGTTAAAATCAATGTTCATGAGAAATATGTGATACCAAGCCTTAATGATTTTGCAAAGCATTTAAGACTTAACTTAAGTGTTACATTAAAAGTCCTTTCCCCATTGATAATGAAACTTTGGACAAAGCTATCCATATATTTGAAATGGTGGAGGTAGTTGTGTATTTAATGTGTCCCATGTGATGGGAAGGTGATTGTGGAATCATGGTCCTCCACGCAATCACTGTATTAACGTTGATGCTTGAGGTAAGTCTTCCCAAGGTTTTTCCTTCGGGAAAAAATCATTTGTTCCCGTCTCAAATAGCTGTGGGAGAGAGGGTTTCCCTCCTGCAAGCTCTCAATCTGTGAAATGCTTCAAGTATCCAAAGCTATGCTCTGCTCTTCCTATCCATCCTAAATGCTGAGAATAATGAGTTGCAAAATCATTGTTTTAGTATGGCAATGACACGACTTCGCTTAGGTATCATTTCTACTCAATCATGTTGGTTCCGTGGGTATACATTTGATTATCTCTACATTTATTTCTTGTTGATAACTGAATTGTGTGGTTGATTTTAAATGCAGGTGAATTTTCATGTCTCCATTTCTAGTAAAAGATTTTAATTATTTAATTTTGTTTATCTGCATGACACTAATTAGAAGCCTAAACTATTTCCCCGCAATGCAACCAAGAGTGAAAAAGGGCATGGTGAACCACAAGGGGGAGAGTAATTAAGTCGTAAACACCATTGTAAATTTTGGCTTGGTTTAGTTTTCAAAACTTGCGTTAAATCAATTTAGTTATGATGTATTTTTAAGTAACAATACTTAAGAGAATATTTTGGTTGTTGGCTTTTAATTAAAGCATTATAACCTTTAATTTTAAATAAGTAGGTACATGCATTTATAAGGGTCATATGAGCACATATGAAGTTTTAGAGTGCATTGTTTTAGATATAAAATTGCTCTATTAAAGGTGTAAAGATATGAGTATCTTTTATATTAATTCTATGCCCTTATAAAAACATAAAAATACATAAATATACATGATTTTGGTATGTTATTATTTATGCACGTTTATATTTCATTAATATTGTGTATGCTCTTATAAGTTTGAGTAGCATATATTTTATATATATATATATGATTAAGTTTGTGCTAAGGAAACATATACATTTATGTGAATACGAGAGTATGGGGATTATATGCTTAGGTTTTATTAAAAAAACATGTATTATATATATATGTATAGGCTTACTATCTGATTGATTACATACATGCATATATAATTTATATACGTTGTCCCCTTGTTATGATAGTTAGAAGTTAGAAGGGAAGGAGCCACATCACATTACTAAACCTAATGTGGGTGCTACCAAACACCCTTCCACTCAAAATGTTTGATATATACGATATATGCTCCAACTGATTTTAATATCCCAATGTATACTTAATAAGCTAATCAATTTAGTGGACTTATGTTAATATTGACAACTTTCCACAAGTGCTTTGTATGCGTTTTTGTCATTTTCGGATGTTTTCTATTTTATGAGTATTATTTATATTTTTTGGGATTTTATAAAAGGAGACTTTAACCTAGCTTTTAGGGAGAGGCCCAAAAAGAAAGAAAAAAAAAAACCCACTCTCGGCGCTCCTGCAAGGAGGAGAATGCGCTTGCTGCGTAGGAGTTTTGGGCAGGCAATGGAAGCCAAACCCACTCCCGTCCCCTGATATATACTGTATGAATGGCACACATCTCTGGCACGGGGTTATCCTCCAGTAGTTGAATGAAAGACATTTGAGAGCTCTGCTTTTCTTGTTATTCTTTGGCACTGAGTGTTTACGTTTTCCTTATAGCCTGGTGTGTCTCCATTGCTGAGATGAAAGCCCTTATGCGCTGTATGTTTCCATCGATGGCATGCAAAGCTCTTTGAACCCCCATTGGAACTTCTTGTATGTGTTTTTTTGGGCCCTGTATGTTTCGATTTTATTTGAGGGCAACAAAAGCGTTTTTACACTCTGTGATTTTGTTTGTCATTACACTTCTTTATGTACCCAAATGCTACGTTTTGCCCAGTAAATTCCTTCATTTTGCTAGCTGGACGCAGTATGGAATACTCTTGCAAGACGTTATATTTTACATATCTAAATAAGATATAAAAGGGGTATGAGTCCTACATATTGTATAATGTGGTTTTATTACATATTGTATAATAAGGTTGCATTTTCGTAATATATAATATGGATGTATGTACCATACTTTTGGAAAGGTGAAACGTAGGCTATATTCCATAGAAAGTGGAAAAAAAATATAAAGGCTATTATTATCTTTATAAGAATATGGGTGTTTACTTTATTTGCTTTATAAGAATATGGGTGTTTACTTTATTTGCTTTATAACAAAATGGGTGTTTACCCAAGGTTACACACATGAGAGAAATCACTTTTACATATGTGTAATATTTTGGAGAAATTATAATCTATCATGAGGATATATATATAGTAAAAAGAGTGGAAGTTATGTTTTTGAAGGATTGTGTTTCATACTAGAAAGTATGGTTTATGTCTAAATTCATTTATGCCCACATTTTATGGAGCTAGTATACATACTAGGCTACCACCATTAAATAATATATTTATGATGAGAGTGGCAATGGAAAATCTTGTTGAGGTCAAATACATTGATTTTTTCATGCTTTGATCTTATATTTATACATGTATGTTTGATGTTGGTATCACCTTGGGTCCAAAATGGCATGTCGAATGCATTCTTGCATGTCGAATGCATTGGACAAGCTTTGTGTACCCATTCATGTTATGTGTACTACTTGATGCCTACCGGTCACCTGTCGAATGCATGGGATGCATGTCGACTGTGTGGATATGTTACTCACACATTTTACGATGTTTTGTATTTCATTATACCAGTGGATGCATATCGAATGCACTTGTTGTTTTATTATGGTAGGACTGTTGTGGACGACAGTCGGGTAACACATGCTTATGCCATGGGGCATAGACAGCCAAGTCTGGAGCACAGACTTGGGCCCGCCGAGAACAACACCGCAACTACGCACAAGGTTAGGACACGAGAAGTGTCTAGGTAGGAGTAATACCTTTAAAAATTGTAGGAGGACTGCATTCACCTCTAGAGTTGTGTGTGATTGGTTCTAGGGCGACAAGACTTAGAGACTCCCTATCTCATTGTGGATTCACCATGCCCAGCTCGGGGGTGGCCTTCGGACGAACTGAGTACATGCCGTCGAAGAGCCTACGGTTGGGTGGAGCGTTGCATTGCCCACATTATTTCCTTTATTACATGATTATGTTTTGTGATATTAATTTGATGTATCTTGATTAATGAAATGATATTTACAGTTGTTATAGTATGTTTTATTGTACTAACGTATGTTGTGCGTATAACTGACGAATACAGGAATAAGATGACAACCAGAATGACCATTCCTCCGCTTTGCTAAGGTGGTAAGAAATGTTTGTAAAGTTATCATACGCTTGATATTTATATATTGGCTCGTGTTATTGTGTCCTTAATTGTATTCGATTAATGCAAGAAATGTTAATTTTACTTATTCATGTGTTCATGTAAAGTTGATGGTTGGATGGCTATGAGAAAGATGTTACCTTTGTTTGAAAAAGAGATTTCGATATGATGTTAACCCTAGGGGAGTTAGTATCATACACATGCTTAGAGTTTTACCATTTTATGTCATTGATGTGAGGACATATATTTAGACATTATATTTCATGAGAAAGCATGTGATTGTGAATGCATAGAATAATGAATGAGCTTTGTGTGCATTGTGAAGTCTTATGTGGATTATGATTGGAACATGACCTTAGATTAGTTTGCATTTGGTAATGATCTATGTAAGGGTATGTGTGGAAAGAACATGTCAAGATACATTTTATGTTTGATGTAAAAGAGATTTTCCATTATAAACGTAGCCTAAGATTATTATTTCACCTTTCGACACCGTCCATGGTTGACTTAGTATTCATGTGGGGTAAGAGAAAGACTTGCATGTTTTCATTTTATTATGCGTGTGCTTAATTGTGTCGTCAGCATCTTAACAGAAGTATGATGTGCCGCAACCATTAAATTGTCTTTAGCTAAGAGTCTCAATAATTAATTATTTTTCTGCATAAATGACTTCGTAATTATTGTTGTCTTTATAAGCATTTATTATTTCCGCGGTTACAATTATTAACCATTAATGCTGATTTAAAAAAAAATTACGAAATTATCGGGATGTTACATGAACACTTGGGCATTAGATTCCTCAACGTTTTAATGCCTAGTTCATCCATTGCATAGACCGGTAAGTTCTTGGTCCCTTCTGTACCAACTTCCTCCTATGGGAAGATGATTTCGAAAGTGCTTGACTTGAAGATGAAAATAGGAGTGTCGGTTATTCCTTTGTTGAGTCCTTGGTTAATTTCTGAAGTCGCCTAGGCTGGGCATGTATTCGTTTTTCAGAGGAGAGACAAGGGTTTACGAATTCTATGGTTTTAAATCCATTGTAGCAGGATTGCTCTCCTCTTATTTTGGTTTACAGTGGAATGTAAAGTCCCTTCGGGGTTTTCAGGGTTTTATATATAAATACTTGTGTTGTCTACTTGTTGAAATGAGTGTATAGAACCTGTGTGAGGTTGTTTTATTTTAGTGTTGTATGTAATGAACCTTTCATGCCTTGAAGGCGTCTATAAAATTGGATATTTTGTTTTTTGTTTCTAGTTTAAATATTTTTATCCTGAGTATATATCAAATTACGAAGTTGTTTAACTCCTCAATGATGAGTGAACCCTTGACTTTCCCATAGGGCGTTAATGTTATGTTTATATTGACTACTAAAAATTATGTGTGTGTATATTGGTCTATTCTTGGATCGTTGATATGTCTTTAATGTGAAGTATGAGGGTTTGAAAGCCTTCATCCTAGGTTAGATGTGAATGCTTATATTTATGGCTGCATGTATTACTTAGTCTGCTCTTTGATATACGTTTTGGTATTTCAAGGAAATCGATTTTTGTTCTAAGTTTTTTCCTAGAGCTACCTTGGTTTAACCTCGATAAAAATATGAGAATTGACAGCAAAGGCCTTGTATACGATACACTTGGTTTTAAACTTGTTTGTTACGGGGTTTGATCCCTTATTGTAATTCAACCAAATCATGTTTCTTGGGAAATCATAGAGCTTATCCTTCAGGGTTGAGTTACTCAAGCATCAGAAGTCGTGAGCCATAGTTTGACTAAATGTCATCTAATATTTCTCTTAGTTGACTTAATCTAACTAGATGACTGGTTGATAGTTAGAAATAAGCAAAGGTTGTGTTTGTAATGTTTACGATTTGTTTAATGCCGAACCTCTTACGTGGCCGCAAATTTTATCTCTAGACTGTCGGTTAAATGGCTTTAGTTGAGCGTATGTATGTGAATGATGTTTATATAAACAAAGTGAAACTCAGTGTTGTTGGCAAGTTGTGTTCTATGCTTCTCATGAAAAGTGTATCATGCATGTTGAATCATCGTGCCAATAACCAGCTAGGTCATGAAATCATTATGATCTTATATTTCGATTTGTGCATGGAAAATATGTATGAGTTGGACAAAGAGTCCAACATTTATGATATGTGTAATATGATTTTGATGTAGTTCACTTTCATATAGAATATGCTATGTTTTGAGTCTTTGTTTTATATAATAAATTTTGTATAAAATACTTTGTTTTAATTATTAGTTTATAATTACTATTTGTTCATGTTTATTTAATACATATATTAAATATATATTAATTAACCTACTTAGGGTTAAGGGACTTGTCCCAGGATCTTAGTTTGGGATCCTTTCCCTATTTAGGGCTAACGAGAGTTTTCCCTCTAGGCTAGAAAGCCTAAGATATAAATTTATAAATGTTTTTTGTTTTAAATGAATTCTATTAGTTGTTCTATATTTATAATTTTGATAATATTAACGGTGCAGGTGTTAGGCATATAAAACATACGAATTACTAGCTAAACGCAACTGTCTTGAACTAAAACAAGTTCTACTATAAAACATAATTAGATGTAAAACAATAATTACAGCCTATAAAATCATTTTACTTGCATCCGGTTGAATTATGTGAATCAAACTTTATATCCGGTTGAATTATGTATAAAGAAAGCTTTAAATCCTTCCTTTACTTGCATAAATAAAATAACTGTATTCATGGGAAACATAAAATATCATAGCCTATAAAATCTATAATCATGAATAGGTTAGGATTCAAATAATTACATCAGACCCTTTCATCAAAATCCATACAATAAGACTTTCAAAAATATAAATAATATAAATACTTATCAGTCCTTGAAAAATATAAATATTATAAATACTTATTAGTCTTTGAAAAATATAAATAATATAAATACTTATCAGTCCACTTACCTAAAATATCCTAACACCCTCCCTTTGTCTCTACCTCTAATCCCTTAAAAATTCCCCTACATCACTATTTCTAACCCCTTAATGATCCCCTGACACCCCTATCTCTCTCTCTCCCCTCCTTTCCCTAACCCTTACTAACCCCTTCTCTCACACTCTTTCACCCCTGTAGGAAGAGGATTGGGTAATCCCCCTTTGTCTCTACATCTAACCCCTTACCACCCCTTAAAGTATATCCCTTTACCTTTCCCTCTCTCTCTCTCTCTCTAACCCAAACACTCATTCTCGTCACTTATACCCCCCTTTCTCCCTAGTCACCCTTCTCATCCCCAAATCCTTAACCCTCTCTCACTCTCTCTCTACCCCTTTCCACCCCCCAATCTATCTCTCTCTCTCTAACTCTTACTGACCCCCTATATATCTATCTCTCCCTAGTTCTCACTTACCCCAATCTCCTAACACCCCCCTATCTCTACCTCTAGCCCCTTACCACCCTCTAAAGTCTCCCCCTTTACCTCTCTCTCCCTCTCTAACCCAAACACTCACGCTCCTCACCTATATCCCCCTTTCTCCCTAATCCCCCTTCTCATCCCCAAACCCCTATCCTTCTCTCTCTCTCTGTCTATGTACCCCTTTCCACCCCCCAATCTCTCTCTCACACTCTCTAACCCCCTATATCTCTCTCTCCCCCTAACTCTTACTTACCCCCAATCTCCTAAAACCCCCTTGTCTCTTCCTCTAACCCCTTAACAATCCCCCTCTATCTCTACCTCTAACCCCTTACCACCCCCTAAAGTATCTCCATTTACCTCTCTCTCTCTCTAACCCAAACACTCATGCTCCTCACCTATATTCCCCTTTCTCATCCCCAAACCCCTAGCCTTCTCTCTTTCTCTCTCTGTCTCTCTCTCTCTACTAGGCAAATTTTTAGGGGCGGAATTTCGCCAATTGACTATTTTTTGTTTTTTTTTTTCAAAAGATAAATTCGCTATTTGGTCATTTTTAGTCTCTAATATTGCTTATATTTACATAAAATTTGTTTTTTTATCATAATATTTGCCAAAAATTACAAGTTTCAGTAGTAAATTGTATGTTTCATATACCAATCTATATATATGTTTTTTTCAATCCAAAATAATCACCTAGAATACTCCACTTAACTATACTTCTATAATCCTTAAAAAATACCCTTCTCTCTACCCCTTTCCACCCATGAATCTCTCTCTCTCTCTCTCTCTCCCTAAATATTACTAACCCCCTGTATCTCTATCTCCCACTAACTCTTACTTACCCCCAATCTCCTAACACCCCCCTCTATCTCTGCCTCTAACCCCTTAAAAATCCCCCTCCATCTCTACCTCTAACCCCTTAACACCCCCTAAAGTATCTCCCTTTACCTCTCTCTCTCTCTAACCCAAAAACTCATGCTCCTCACCTATCTCCCCATTTTTACCTTATCCCCCTTCTCATCCCCAAACCCCTAGCCTTCTCTCTCTCTCTCTCTACCCCTTGCCACCCCCCAATATCTCTCTCTCTCTCTCTCTAACTCTTACTAACCCCCTATATCTCTCTCCCCCCCTAACTCTTACTTACCCCCAATCTCCTGACACCCCCCTCTATTTCTACCTCTAAGCCCTTAACAATCCCCTCTGTCTCTACCTCTAACCCCTTACCACCCCCTAAAGTCTCTCCCTTTACCTCTCTCTCTCTCTCTAACCCAAACACTCACGCTACTCAACTATATCCCCCTTTATCCCTAATCCCCCTTATCATCTCCAAACCCTTAGCCTTCTCTCTCTCTCTCTCTCTCTCTCTCCCTACCCCTTTCCACCCCCAGCCCTTAATAATCCCTCTCCATCTCTACGTATAACCCCTTAATAATTCCACTCTCTCTCACTCCCCTACTCATCCACCTACACCTAACCTCGACCTCCCCTCTCTCTCTACCCCTATCTCCCTAACCCTTACTAACCCCTTCTCTCACTCTCATTATCCCTCGTAGGGAGAGGAGGATTTAAGCCTGCAGGGGAGAAAGAGAGATAGAGAAGGTATTAGTAAGGTTTAGGGAGTGGAGGGGAGAAAGAGAGTAGGGGGGGTCGGGGTTAGGTGTAGGAGGAGGAGTAGGGGAGTGGGAGAGGGGGTTAGTAAGATTTAGGGGGAATTTGAGGGGCAGTGGGGTGCTAGTTGTATGGCGAGGCACATGGATGTGTGTGTGTGTGTGTAGAGGTGTGGGGGTTAGGAAATATGTTGAATGTAAAGTGAGAGAGGGGGGACTAATTTAATAGTTGGGGGTGTTATGGGTGTTAGGGGGTTAAGACATGGGGGGTGTTAGGGGGTTAATACATAAGGGGTGCAAGCAATGTTCAATGAAATGTTAGCCGTGGAACTACCTTCTTAAATGATGTTGATAGTTAGTAGAACAAAATGTGTACGCATTATATAACTACAAAACGTGCACACATTTTGTACAAGCACAACACATGCACGTTTTGTGCCTGTATAGACAATGCAAGTCGCTATCCAAGAGACACTCTAACAAGATCACGAAAAAACATGACACCGTGCTCAAATTCAAATTGTATAGACAACATACAATGCATCATAGCATTAAAGTTTGAACACAAATTAGGTATTTCATTGAGACCATCTCCATCACAAGTGCTACAAGGATTGCTTGGAGGGGAAAAAGACATTGGACAAGTTTCAAGAGTCCAATAGAAAAACCATCTCCAATTCTCCACCATTAAATTTCTTACAATTTATGAACATCAAATGCAATATTTCATTGACAATTGTGGTGGAGAATAGATTCAATTGAGCAACAAAATCACCAAGGTTGGAGAATGTCATATTGAGTAGCACCATAGACCATCCCCACCATTGATGGTCTTACAATTGAGGAGCATCAAAGGCATCATCCCATTGATCATTGAGGTGGAGTGTAGAAACTATTGAGCAAGAAAAATACTTACCTTGAATAATATCCTATTGATAAGCACCATAAACCATGTCCACCATTGATTTGTATTAATGGCAATTTTTCTCATTGATCATTGTGGTGGAGTATAACACAATTGGGTAAGACAAAAACTAAGTTTGGAGAATCTCTAATTGAAGAGCACCATAGATCATTGGTCATTGTGGTCATGGGAAACCTACACAATCAAAAAATAAAATCCTCAAGGAAAGAGCTACCCGAAGAGATCATTGAAGAAATGACATGACCAATCGAAGACATTCCGTGGACACTCAACCAATTCTGGTTTTAGAGGATGTCATGATTCTTCCAACCAATCTACAACAAGAAATACAGCCGGAGCATTCACTTGAGGGGCCTTCAATTTCCACAATAGTTGAATAACAAGCACCCCATGGACCTGATCAAGGAGTAAAACGTATGTGCACATCAAGGACACCTAAAGCAATGGGATATTGGACAGGTTATGGTTATACAAGTGACGAAGTTAGAGAGGCATTGCATGATGAATAAATGCTCGAAGAAGAAAATGTCATTGAGACCATCTAAGAGGATGTCCTATTGACATCATCTAACTTCCAGCAAGAGAAAGAAGGACACAAAGGTACTGTTGAAACACCAAACCAACCAGGTGATGAAGCTCCAACCTCCCTACCTCCATTATCAAGTTCACGATGAAGAACTTCAAAGCGCATACAGATTGAAGAAAGTCTCATCCGTTCGCTTGAAGGTATGCTATCTAAATGTAGTATTGCATATCAAACTCAACAAAATACTTGTTACCTATTTTGATTCTAAATGTGATGAAGATAAATGTAAATTATTTTTATCATTATTAAAATATAGGAGTATGACTGTTGTTAGGAGAAAGTTAAATGTAAAGATGGTAAACGGTTCTGAACCAAGTTCTCATATTGTTAAAAGTTTAGTAGATGCATTTGGTACAATTGGAAAGAAATCTCGTTCAAAGGATCACAATGTGGCTCGCCGTGTGTTGTCACAATCAATAATGAACAAAAGCACTAGGGCCCTTCATCTTCTTAAGCCTACATCCAAACCTATTAATTTTAATGTAGAAACACTATCTAGGTATTGTGTTAGAAGGGAGAAACTTGAAAATGGTCAAATAGATATCTGGGCCTTCATTGGCCAGTTGCCATGCTATGATATGAAGGTCATTGATGCGGGAAAGGGATTAGTGCAAGATTTTTGGCATGAAAACACTAGACCTTATTCCAACCAAAAAGATGTAATAAAATTGAGAAGAGGTTCAAGGGATCGTGAACCCCACATTAAACATTTTCTTGACATGACACAAATAGAACTATATGAGATATTTAGGGATGAACATAATGAACGTGTCTTGGGACAAAGATATTTTGAGAAATGCAAACCATGGTATGTTAAAATAAACACAACTCGTAACACAAGATGTTGTTGATACCACATTGAGTATGGTTATTATTATGACACACACACACATATATATATTGCGTGTATTGCATAACACTCTTGTTCAGGAATGCTCAGCTACATTACCGCCAATGTCATCTAGAGACTTTATTCATAGCGTATTGTGTAGTAGGCCAGAAGGTTGCACATTTTTATCAAAAATCTTGTGTAGATGGGACATGCCAAGTGTGTGGTGGAATGGCATTTTGGAAAAATGCATACATGTGACCCATGAGCATGAACTTGGGAAGCAGGAGGTGAACTTGCAGTCATTCAAATATGTCATGAATGATATTGATGGAGGGAATGAAATAAAAAAAATACAGTTAATCACTTCTCAGGTTAGTAATGATTTCTCGAATACTATTTTTTTCTTCAGATTGAAATTTCATATGTAACAATCTACTGATGTATGTCTTTATTGTTGATCTACAAGGTACGGGTTTGCGACTTCATGGATGGATTCTTAGAAAAGACACAACAATATGTAAAGCATGTACATGTGGCTTGTTGGCAAGATGAGCGGTTTAGAACGTGTAGGTATACATTTCCCATTGGGACTAACTTATTAGTGGTCGATTTTGCAGAAAAATACACCCTTCAACCGCAAAACGAGATTCAGAGTCAATACTATCACTCAGACAAGGTCAACATAATGGTCCATATCACCTATAGACATGGGGTAGATAGTACTAAAGACAACAAAGATATATTGAAGGAGTATCACTTCTACATACGTGATGACAAGTGTCACGACTTGGCTTTTGTACAACATAGTTTTCAAATGTTCTACAATCACTTGAAGGATAACAACATACAGATGGAACAACGTTGGGTTTGGTTTGACAGTTGTGTAGGGAAATTAAAAAAATGCTTGTATCTTCCAATGGTTGTGTATGCTCCATAAAAGGCATAAGGTGCCAAATATTTGGAATTATTTTGAGACTGGACACAGAAAAGGTGAACATGATGGAGCAAATGCATGCATCAAGATTGCATTACGTAGGAAAGAATGAAGTTCACAAATGTATCGCTCATCCGAGATGAAAATACCATTGTTGAATGGTGTTCTTCAGTCATGGGGGAGGGAGCAAGAAGGAATGAATATCAATCAACCAAGAAAGCACATGCACATAGATATTTTTGGGAGGTGGTGGATTTAGATTGATCACAGTTATACTAGTGCAAGACTGTCCAGGGAACTCATGCATTTCATTCAGTTATAAGTTCAGACAATTCTATACTTGATTCTATACTTGAAATATGGACAAGGAAACTCTCTTTCTTTTTTTCTTCATGCAGTGGTGGTGAATGGGACTCATGTGAGTTCACAGATTGGATTGATAGTTGGGATCGTGTATCACTCACAATTGGTCGACATATAGCTATAGAATTATCCCAGTTGGAGGAGTACCAATCAAGCATTTCAACATACTATGACCACATATTAGACCTCGTACAACCTGGTTCGATTAATATTTTGAAAATTTTGACAACTTGTTGTATCTAGTTAGTTGACTCAAATGTTGGCACTATTTTTTCTGTAGGGAACATATATAAAGTGGTTTCCCTGAGACACAATGCATGGTGCACTAATTATTGGCTAGCACGTTGCTTGGAGGGGAAGCAGACTCTCAATGTCCCATTAAGGGACTGTGAGGACAATGATAAGGATTTTTCGATTGGGTCGATGGTTATCAAAGGAGAGTATTTGAACTAGGTTTCCCGCTTAGATACTAGAAAAGGGTATGCATTTGAATATTGGGTCAGATTGTATACCATTACACACACTTAGTTATTGGCACAAACCTCCAGCTACAAATAATGTCAAGGAAGAACTCATCAAAGGCACAATACTCATTTCTTGATTCCAAGCACGATAGGTTAAAGGAGACCGTTGGTATTGAGATGATCCCTGATGAACCTCCAAATTGACATGTTATTTACTCATTTTTACCCTACATATGTACATATTTCCCTATTTTCTTACCTCCAACTATTCCATCCTTTCATCATAATATTTCCTAATGTTATGTGTGAGTCTTAATAGTTAATGCTTATTTAAATAATAAAAAGTTAGTATTTAAAGGTTAATGTTGTCTTTTTATGAAGAATTTCTGCAAGGTATAAGACAGGTTTTTAAAGGAAGATGGGATGGGAGATATGCCACTAGAGACTCAAGCTATTATTAGTCGTGACATGGTAGCTTGACTATCCGTTGGTTATCGAGCAGTAAATATTCAGTTGAACAACTTACTGGATTCTTTCAGAACACTCGCTAAAGTGGGTATCTCATTGTGAGAAGTTGCTACAATTTAATCTTGATCAAACAACTTCCAGGAATCTTGCAGAATGTTCGTTGAAGTGGCAACAAAGTCTGTTATAATGTTAATGCATTGATTTGATATACGATGATCTGTATAAGACATCGGTTATGTAATTAAGTTAGAAAATAAATCGTTTAGCCAGCTGTTATGTGTTTTATTTCAGTTATAGATGCTCTTTTAGTAGTATATATACACCATCGCTATTGTAAAGAAAAGGGGGAATATACACTCATTCTGTATCAGAACTCTGTCATAATATAAAAGTTGCGTATTCTGTGTAAACTGTGAAGCTGTGAGAACGACTTCTCTCAGAGGGGGCCCACTCTGGAGTAGTAAGTCCATCTTTGTTGTTTTCTGTTTCAAGTCTTATTTTCAATTCAGTGTGATAGTTTCAATTTTCTGTTTCAAATGTTATTTTCAGTGTGATAGTTTTATTTTATAATTCTTATGTTCACACAATATGAACTAAATAATCACAACATACAAACGAGCTGGGTTTAACTCTTGATACGCCACTGTAAGTTAACTGTTTATGATATGGTGTGAATTCTGCTTTAATTTAAAACCTGGAGCATAGTAATTTCAATAGATTTCATTCTTTACCCCTGTTACGGAAGTTAGAATACACCTCCAGAGCCAAGGAATTGCCACCGGTGTACTAATGATCGGGGACAACATTCTGTTTTTAAATTCAGCCAAATTTAGATTCTGAACAAATTCTGCAAAATATTGATTAGATATTCTGTATATAATAAACTGATTTCATATATTCTGACCAGTTATAAATTATCATTCATTTTGATTTACATTCGCATTTATAGTCTGTGCTTAGTTCATTATTAAACTGCCTGTGTTCACTACTTAATAACAAGTTTATATACACAGTTAACGATAGTTCTCATTATCAATTTCTCGTTGCTTAACGTTTGTTTCAACAGGTCCATACTCCATATATTGTATGTCATTATATCACTTTATAATTAATAAAACTCCAACGTAAACTACCATAAGTAATTTCACATTCTTGAGAGGATTATATATATATATATATATATATATATTAAATTTGTCTTTAGTAAAAGTGATTATAATATTTAACTACTATTTGAAATTCCACTTTGATCATATATATGTTGTCACGTTTTACTGTATGTAAAGTAAAAACCTGTTTTTTTTGTTTTTGTTTTGAATATATATATATCATTGTGTTAGTAACATTTTTTTTATAATAAGTTATTTAGAGCATCAACTCTATTTCATATTTACTATTTTTGTTAATTGAAATTTATTTAAGTTTGATATATATATATATATATATAAATAAATACATTCAAGTATAAAGGAAATATTTTTCAATTTATTATAATTTATTTCATTTATCTATGTACTTTAGATTTCATAATTTAGGAATTTTGTTTATAATTAAGTTTAGAAGATAATTTAGTTAAATACATATTTAAGTTAAAAAATAAAAAATAATAAAATGAAATAAGATAAAATTATATAACTTCATTATAGAAATCATAAATTAGACAAACTAGGATAGTTTGCTTTGCACATATAGTGTCAGTGTCTCGTAAGACTAAAACGAATCTTTCCGGGTTGACAATATTAAATGAACTAATTGAATCTTAAACAAACATATCCATACTTTGAGACATATAAATTAACCATCATTTTTGGCGACGTTGCCGGGGAGACACTAAGGAGTAAGCACCTTAGTTTGTCTTAACCTTTAGGAATAGTTGAGAAGCCAACTATTTTTGCAAGATATTTCTTTGGAATAGAAGGAACAGTATGAATGAATAGACCTAGAGATTCCAAAGGACGATTTCGTAAAGTAATAAACGCTACGCAAGTTGTGAACAATTTATCAAGAACCAGAAACTCGATAGGAGGTACTTCTCAAGAATCACAAATCGAAGGACAAGAATTAAACAGGATATATTCTCCCATAGTTTTAGAACCACCCTTTTCTGGAAGTCTTATAAGTGGACAAAGCTCTCAGAGTCAACAAAATTTAGACAAACTTTTTACTCCTGAGATAGAAATACATAGTGGTATAGTATATACGACATATACAAATCCTCTTATTTCTGAAGTTGTCAACGATTCTGGAAACCCTAATTCTGAGTTTGATTCTTTTGGTTCGACACAATTAGTAGTAGGAACTCTTGGTAACATGGGAGAACAAGAAGGAGAGAATCCACATGAACCCATCACTTTTGAGTTTCCTATACAAAATGGTGAAGGAACTATTCAAATGAAAAACATCCCACCTTCTGCATTACCAAACTTTCATGGGTTGACTAGTGAGGATCTAGACACATTCCTTTTTGAATACGATGTATGTCCTGATACACTTCATCTTCTGGTTCTCCAAGATGCACTGAAGTCCAACTGTATGCTGGATACCCATAATAATTCTCAACATGATATCCTAGATTTTTGTCAATTTCTCTCCATTGGAAAATTTCCTTTTGATTATTCCATTGAAATGTTGCCTTATACCTCCCAGAAGAACACCACAACAAAGGATAGTGGAATTTCAACCCTATCCATTGATTTCCATGCATGTTTATTGAATTGATGTATAGATCTGCACGTGCCAATGCCATCTGAAGATGAGGATAACTTGTTGGATTCCGATTTCATAATAGATTTGGAAGATGAGCCCAAATATGTCTCGACACAAATAATGCGCGAATGGAGTATGTCCCAACAATGTTTGTATAGATTTGAATAGCCTATTCATGATTCATGCTGATATGCATAGGGTCCCTAGGATCCCGCAAAAGTTCCTGGTAATCTGCTATTATCACAGATGGAAAAAGGGTATTCTTTTCGAACAAATAGGTCTAAATTGAGTTCATCCTTAGTGTGAGCCTCCATTTCTTCGTTATACTGAATCAACCCATAAATAAAGGATGCTAATGCTCTTAAATGGATATCACCGATATGTGGATTAGGATACCATCTTAATGCGTTAGGTAACAAGAAATTATGAAGATATAGTTCCACAAGAAAATTTTGTTCATGTATTGTGCACTCACGGAAAACATGAAGGAATTCTTGAGGAGTAGAAATAATTTATGTTTTTCCTGACACTAGATGTGTGAGTTGAAATCTAACCCATCTATCCAATAATTGCATTGAATGAATTCGAGGAGACATTCGGCTAGATGAAGCCTCCAATCCCAATAAACATGCACCCTGTAATTTCTCTTCAGTTTCTTCTAATTTTTCATTGTAGATTTGAATTTGGCCCTTCCATTTATTCACTTGTTGAAAATATACTGAAAAACAACGTCTCTTTAACCGATTCATGACCTGTTCTCGGCTCTCTATATCGGCAATCTCCAGATTTAACAGTTCATCACTACTACTCCAATCAGATGAATCCAGTTGTACTTGTATAAAAGCATGTACATCATTCAATATAGAATTTACAATCTGTTCAACCTCTAGGAGTATGTTGATAAAATCTGTTTTCTTCTTTTTCAATGTTCGATTTTTAACTTTCAAATGTTTATTTTTAGCTTTGAGCTTCTTATTTTCTTCTATCAGTTCTTATGCTTCCTTCCATAAGAAATTTCGAGATTTCGATCTTGTATCCCTCTGGCCATAATCATAGGTATTGGGAATGAATTGGATGATGAAGGAGTTGTACTAGATATTTCAGTTTCTGATGATGATATAATGGTACGGGAAGAGGGTTACCCAATTTGAAAGCTCGTGGAATTGGGTCTTAGAATTCTAACCTCTTGGGCATCCTCCATACTGATTTCTGCTTCAATGAATGATCAGGTCCTAAGGGATTGAGGCAAAATTGGTAGGACCCTAGCACGGGGTTTTCTACTAACCCTTAGTTGACTCATCATGATTTGAAAGTTTTCTTGGCGTAGTTATAAGTCTACGTGGAATATTACGATTGGAGGTGAAATTGAAATGGTAAGATGGTTTATGAGGTTGGCAGGGTTTTTGCAAAGGAAGGTAAAATAAGGATGAGAAGATAATGGTAGTGAAAGGATAGGTAATAGTTATGAAATAGAGTTCAAAATAGAAATTTAAATTTAAATAACAAAACTTAATATTCAAAAGCAATATTACCTTATAGTTTGCAAGAATACTCAAAGCCTTTATTCTGAAATCTTCTCTTGATAATATTAGGTCAAACTCCACAACCTGCTTTGAAGTCTTCAATTGTTTAATCCACAAAATTACTTGGATTTCCTTCAACTTTTGATAATTGAATCCCTTAGCCAAATCTGTAGGAATGATGCTAGAAATATCTTGGCATACTGGTCCATATAATTTTCTCTAAATATTAATGTAGTTCCATAATTCTAATACTTATTTTTGAAAAACACTTGATCAAAGGTATTGATGCCAAAACTGAAGTAGAGTTTTTTTTTTATGATATTCGCCGGAAAACCGGTTTTCAAATACCAACAATTCCAACAACGCCCGAAAACCAGGTTTTCACTATTGGGGTTTTTTTTTCTTTTTTTTTAATACAAAACTTTAGACATATACAAATATATACGATGCAATGATAGAAAATTTCCTAAGAAAAAGCAGTAGGAGGTGAAAGCTCCACCCGCTTCACTACCTCAAGTTCAGATTGATGTATCATTTCTTTGACAAAGTCTTCCTTGGATAATGGTTTCCTATACAAACGTAGTCGATGACCATTTACCATAAATGGAACTCTTTCATCATCGATTGTTTTCACTTTCACAGATCCATTATCATAAACTGTATCAATTTCATAAGGTGCCATCCAACGAACACAAAATTTCCCTTTAAAATCCTTATATCGAGAATTGAACAAGAGTGCCCAGTCTCCTTCCTGAAATTTCTTCGTCTTGATGAACTTATCATGCCATTTCGCTCTGTGTTGTTGAACAAGAGCAGTTTGTTGTATAGTGTCTTTTTGAAGTTCATCAAGCTCATTTAATTGGTCTAAGCGATGTTGTTGAGCTTCTGTAAGATTCATGTTCACTTGTAATGCTGTTTGCAATGTTTGTATCTCAAATTCAATTGGAAGAACTACATGTTTTCCATATACTAACTCATATGGGGAGAATCCTGTAGTGTTGTGCCACGTTGTCCTATATTCCCATAATGGCTCTGGTAGTTTCTCAGCCCAATCCTTTCAATGGAGCTTTATTGTCTTTGTAAGAATGGTTTCTAATACTTAATTAGTGACTTCCACTTGATCGTTAGCTTGAGGATGGTAAGGAGTAGATTTCCGGTGCCTGATCTTATATTTTTGGGTGATTGATTGTATTAATTTTGAAGTAAACTGTGCCCCATTGTCTGTGACAATCTCTCTTGGTACCCCAAAACGTACAAATATATCTTCATATAGGAAATCAACAACGGCTTGTTCGGTTTCCCTAGGAAGAGCTTTAGCTTTGACCCACTTAGTTACATAATCAATACACACCAAGATGTATTTTTTTTCTCGTGAAGGTGGGTTGATAGGTCCAACAAAATGGAGGGCCCATTTTTCAAAAGGTTCTATCAAAACCTGAGGTTGTAACGGCATCTCATCAGACTGACTTGGTCTACCCATGCGTTGACAAATGTCACAGCTTCGAACATACTACTTAGCATCCTGAAAATAGTTGGACAATAATATCCCAAATGCAGCACTTTATTGACAGTTCGTTTATCGACGAAATGTCCTCCGTATGGGTCATCATGGCAAGATTTTAGTATGTCAAAAGCCTCATCTTCTCGTACACAATGTCGAATAACATGATCTGGCCCTGTACAAAAAAGTTGACCCTGCACCCAAGAGTACATGACACTTTGTTGTATCACCTTCTGTTTTTCTCTCGGAGAGAGATTAAGTGGAAGCTTCCCTGCAACTAAGTAGTTAGCAATATCTGCAAACCATGGCAAGTTAATTGATAAGGCAAATAAATGTTCATCAGGAAATGAGTCTTCTACCATACTATTATCACCTTCATTTGAAATACGAAAAAGAAAATCAGCTACCCCATTTTCTCTTCCTAGTCTATCTTGCACAGTAATATCGAATTATTGAAGTAGAAGCAACCATCGGGTCACTCTCCCATTAGTAATCGGTTTATTCATAAGATATTTAATGGCAGCATGATCTGTATGTATGAATACTGGATAACCAGTTATATAATGTCGAAATTTATTGATAGCATGAACAACAGCAAGGAACTCCTTTTCAGTTACTGTATAGTTAAGTTCCGTAGGAGCAAGGTTCTTGCTAACATAATAAATCGCATATGGTTTATGATCCTTGTTTTGTCCAAGAACTGCTCCAATAGCCAAGTTTGATGCATCTGTTGAAATATGAAAAGGTAGGGCCCAATTTGGACCTCTCAAAATTGGAGCTGTAGACAACTTCTCTTTCAGGTTTTCAAAGGCAACTTGACATGAGTTAGTCCAACTAAATTCAATATCTTTTGACAACAGAGAAAATAATGGAGAGGAAACCCTACTAAAATTTTCAATAAACCGTTCATAATATCCTGCATGACCTAGAAAACTTCGAACCTCTCTCTGTGTGGTTGGCATTGGTAATTTAGATATTACTTTTATCTTTGCTTGATCAACCTTAATACCAGAGGGAGATATGTGATTCCCTAATATAATTCCCTCAGTTCGTAACATATAACATTTTTCATGACTAAGAGAGAGATTAGTTTCCTGACATCTCACTAAGACTTTTTCTAAATTAGTCATGGCCTCTTCGAAAGTATTACCATATACAGTAAAGTCATCCATATAAAATTCAACACAGTCATGGATCAAGTCGGAAAAAATCCCTAAGACAGCTCTTTGAAAGGTAGCGGGAGCATTGCATAGTCCAAAAGGAAATACATGATAAGCATATGTACCCCAAGGACAGGTAAATGTAGTTTTTTCTTGATCTTCGGGTGCAATTCGTATTTGATTATACCCACTAAATCCGTCAAGAAAAGAAAAGAACTTCTTCCCTGCTAATGTGTCTAATACCTGATCAATAAAGGGTAAGGGAAAATGATCTCTAAGAGTAGCTTTATTCAGCTCCCGATAATCGATACAAACACGCCACTTTCCATTTTTCTTTGGCACGATAACCAAGGGAGATACCCATCTGCTATCTAATATAGGATAGATAAAATTAACATCCAGTAACTTTTGTAATTCGGTTTTCACTATCTCCCGAAGTGATGGATTCATCCATCTTTGTGGTTGTCTCACCGGTCGAGATTCATCCTTAATATATATGCGATGAGTACAAAGATCAGGATGAACACCTTTGATATCAGTATATTCCCAAGCAAATGCAGTTTGATGTTGTCGTAATAATTCAACTAACTGTTCTTGTTGGGGAAACTCAAGATTAGAATTAATATTCAACATTTTTCCTAGTGAAATCTCAATTGGCTTACTGTGCAATTTAGTCATAGTGTTTAGGCAAACTTGTAAGGGGGGAATTTGTTGAATAAAATCCGTTAGGGTGTAATTTTCTTGAGAATGGATATTAAGTAAGTGATTATAACTTGGATGAACCAACTCCTCTGATAAACTATAAGATGTTATGACATTACAAATAAAATCATCTTCAGTTTCTATTTTAAAGTTAGAACTTTGTTCAAGGGTTAAAATAGGTTGAATGATTTCTTCATCATTTTCCTCAAACCATGAAGGGACCTCTGAATCAGTAGAAGGTTTGGATGGTGGATAAAGGGTGAATTGTTTGGTGGAATCTCCATAAGAAATAGTCATATTACCAGATCGGCATTCAATGTATGCATCGGTTGTAGCTAGCCATGGTCGACCTAAAATTAAAGGATACCCTCCTAGACTTTTTTTAGGTTGTAATACCATAAAATCTGTAGGGTATTCCCATGAGTCTACTGATATTGTTATATCTTCTAAAATCCCTTCTGGTTTAACTGTAGATCTATCCGCAAGTTGAAGCACAATAGGGGTAGGTCGTATGTTATTCAATTGAAGTTTTTGCACAGTGTCTTTTGTCATAACATTAATAGCAACCCCTAAATCTATCAGAGTGTTAGGAATATAAATTTTATTGATATTAACATTAACAACTAGACTTCCTGGATCTAGATATTTCATCATGAAATTTTTACCTAACATTAAATCAACCAACTTTCCAATTACATGAACAGTTGGAGGATATCTCGCTTTTCTTCCAGGTTTCTTTAAACATAATTCCCGAATAGCTTTTGTATAAATAGGAACATCCTTTATAGCTTGTACCAAAGGAATTTTAACACATAAGTTCTATAATTCTCCAGGAAAGTCAAATTCAGGTTGTTCTATAGGTTTTTCTATTTTTAGCCTTTTTGGATAAGGAGGAGAAGGAGTCACTATCAATCCAGAAGATTGAGACTGAGTGTTCTCTTTAGGAAAAATTTAACTAGCAATGTACGATCATCAGGAGAAGATTCATCTTCATCATCTTGTTCTTGGATGACTGGAGTGGTTTGTCTAAGTGTCTTTCCTGATCGTAATTGTATATCCTGGAATTCTAATGGAGAAATACTATATGTTGGAAAACCAGGTTAACTTTGTATCTTTGCATTATAAGTAGGTTGAGTCACTTTATTATTAGGGTTTGGGATTGGTTGAGAAGGAAGTTGAGTTCTTTGAGGAAGAGGTTGGTTGGTAGGTAACTGCAGCTGTTGTTGATGTTGAAGGGGTTGTTGTTGTTGAGGGGTATATGATTGTGGTTGTGGAAAATTTCCATATGGTGCAGATCCTTGCCAACCTTGTTTCCAAAGTTGTTGGTGTTGTTGAAGCCCCGATTTCCAGGACATGTGTGGATACCATCCTTGTGGTGGAGGAGGTACACTAGGATAATGAGTATTATTATAATAAGAAGGATCTTTTGTCAACTGTTGAGGTGGCCATGGTCTTTTTTGGCCAACAAAACATAGTGGCTCAATTCTCTCACTATTCCCTTCATAAACAACTTTAATATTAGGTAATGAAGGACACTTACTGGTCTCATGGTCTTGAGTACAAATAACACAAGTTTCTATATTATCAAGTACACATTCTTTTAAGGGATGCTTTTTGCGGCATCTAGAACAAAAGATTGCCAATGGAAACTCTTTTTCTTCTCTCTATTTAACTATGAAGGTATCCAATTGCGAACTAAGTGAACTAAGTATATCAGTTTTAAAATCATCCAGAAGATTCCCTATTTCAACTCTAGTAATATTGTTTACAGAAGTTTTACTATTGCGGGACAAATATTCTTTAGTACCCTTACTATGTTTAGAACGTCCTCGAGAATATCATCGGCATATTTCACAAACATCTTCCCATGATAACTGAGAAATATCCCCTGCTCTCATTAAATTAAGTGCATCCAAACATTCATCTCGAATACCACGAAGAAAAATGGTTCTCAATGTTTCGACATTCAGTTGATGTTGTTTAGATCTTTGTAGATTATACTGGAATCGTTCTAAATAGTCTTCTAGACTCTTGTCCTCCCTTTGATTCATTTTAAAAATTTATTCCCTAAGATCCCTTGCTTTACAATAGTCTTGATATTTTCGAAGAAATGCATTTCTCATTTGTTCCCAAGTTCGAATCGAGTTACCTCCAAGTCCCATGAACAACCGAAGAGCTGATTCCTTGAGAGTGGCTGGAAATAATTTAAGTTTTTGGGCATCCGAAGAGTAGTCATAACTCCTACAAAGGACATCGTATTCAAAAAGGAATGTGTCTGGATCCTCACTAGTCAAACCATGAAAGTTTGGTAATGTAGAAGGTGGGATGTTTTTCATTTGAACAGTTCCTTCACCATTTTGTATAGGAAACTTGAAAGTGATGGGCTCATGTGGATTATCTCCTTCTTGTTCTGCCATGTTACCAGGAGTTCCTACTACTAATTGTGTCGAACCAGAAGAATCAAACTCAGAATTAGGGTTTCCAGAATCGTTGACAACTTCATAAATAAGAGGATTTGTATATGTCGTATATACTATACCACTATGTATTTGTATCTCAGGAGTAAAAGGTTCCTCTCAATTTTGTTGACTCTGAGAGCTTGGTCCACTTATAAGACTTCTAGAAAAGGGTGGTTCTGGAACTATGGGAGAATCTATCCTGTTTAATTCTTGTCCTTAGATTTGTGATTCTTGAGAAGTACCTCCTATCGAGTTTATGGTTCTTGATAAATTGTTCACAACTTGCGTAGTGTTTATTACTTTACAAAATCATCCTTTGGAATCTCTAGGTCCATTCATTCATACTATTCTTTCTATTCCAAAGAAATATCTTGCAAAACTAGTTGGCTTCTCAGTTATTCCTAAAGGTTAAGACAAACTAAGGTGCTTACTCCTTAGTGTGTCCCCGTCAATAGCGCCAAAAATGATGGTTAATTTATATGTCTCAAAGTATGGATATGTTTGTTTGAGATTCAATTAGTTCATTTAATATTGTCAACCCAAAAAAATTCGTTTTAGTCTTACAAAACATTGGCACTATATGTGCAAAGCAAACTATCTTAGTTTGTCTAATTTATGATTTCTATAATAAAGTTATATAATTTTATTTTATTATTTATTATTTTTTAACTTAAGTATGTATTTAACTAAATTATCTTCTAAACTTAATTATAAACAAAATTCCTAAATTATGAAATCTAAAGTACATAGATAAATGAAATAAATTATAATAAATTGAAAAATGTTTCCTTTATACTTAAATGTATTAATGAAATAAATTATAATAAATTAAAAAATGCTTCCATATACTTGAATGTATTAATGAAATAAATTATAATAAATTGAAAAATGTTTCCTTTATACTTGAATGCATTTATTTATATATATATCAAACTTAAATAAATTTCAATTAACAAAGATAGTAAATATGAAATATAGTTGATGCTCTAAATAACTTGTTATAAAAAAATGGTACTAACACAATGATATATATATTCAAAACAAAAACAAAAAAATATAAAACACTTAGGTTTTTTACTTTACATACAGTAATACAGTAAAACATGACAACATATATATGATCAAAGTATTAAGTGGAATTTCAAATAGTAATTAAATATTATAATCACTTTTACTAAAGAATGTATATATATATATATATATATATATATATAATCCTCTCAAGAATGTGAAATTACTTATGGTAGTTTACGCTGGAGTTTTATTAATTACTGCGTATACAAACTTGTTATTAAGCAGTGAAGATAGGCAGTTTAATAATGAACTAAGCACGGACTGTAAATGCGAATGTAAATCAAAATGAATGATAATTTATAACTGGTCAAAATATATGAAATAATTTATTATATAACGGAATATCTAATCAATATTTTGCAGAATTTGTTCTGAATCTAAATGAGGCTGAATTTATAAACAAAATGTTGTCCCCGATCATTAGTACACCAGTGGAAATTCCTTGGCTCTGGAGGTGTATTCTAACTTCCGTAACAGGGGTAAAGAATGACATCTACTGAAATTACTATGTTCCAGGTTCTAAATTAAAGCAGAATTCACACCATATCATAAACAGTTAACTTACAGTGGCATATCAAGAGTTAAACCCAGCTCTTTTGTATGTTGTGACTATTTAGTTCATATTGTGTGAATATAAGAATTATAAAATAAAACTATCGCACTGAAAAAAAAACATTTGAAACAGAAAATTGAAACTATCACACTGAATTGAAAATAAGACTTGAAACAGAAAACAACAAAGATAAACTTACTGCTCCAGAGTGGGCCCCCTCTGAGAGAAGTCATTCTCACAACTTCACAGTTTACACAGAATACACAGCTTTTATATTATGACAGAGTTTTGATACAAAATGAGTGTATATTTCCCCTTTTCTTTACAATGGCGATGGTGTATATATACTACTAAAAGAGCATCTATAACTGAAATAAAAGACATAACAGCTGGCTAAACGATTTATTTTCTAACTTAATTACATAACCGATGTCTTATACAGATCATTGTATATCAAATCAATGCATTAACATTATAACAGACTTTGTTGCCACTTCAACAAACGTTCTGCAAGATTCCTGGAAGTTGTTTGATCAGGATTAAATTGTAGAAACTTCTCATAATGAGATACCCACTTCAGCGAGTGTTATGAAAGATTCCTGTAAGTTGTTCAACTGAATATTTACTGCTCGACAACCAATGGATAGTCAAACTACCATGTCATGACTAATAATAGCTCGAGTCTCTAGTGGAATATCTCCCATCCCATCTTCCTTTAAAAACTTGTCTTATACCTTGCAGAAATTGTTCATAAAAAGACAACATTAACCTTTAAATACTAACTTTTATTATTTAAATAAGAATTAACTATTAAGATTCACACATAACATTAGGAAAGATTATGATAAAAGGATGGAATAGTTGGAGGTAGGAAAACAGAGAAATATGTACATATGTATGGTAAAAATGAGTGAATAACATGTCAATTTGGAGGTTTATCAATCCCTATGGTCTAGTCAAATGACCATAGGAAGGTATTATGGTATGTGGTTTGCATGTTAAATTGTGTTTTTATGTTTTACATGTATATTATGATTTTGTTTTCTGGTCTCATTTATTATTGACATTAATATTTTGACTATTGAAACTGGACATTGACGATTTTCAATAGATTGATAAATTGTACAAGCTTTGTCATGGAAACCTAATCACAAACATAGAAACCTAATCTATCCTTATAAATGTAAACTACCCTAGGAACAAAAATATAACCCTAGCAACCTAATCTATATGAATGTAAGCCTAATCTCTCCCGAGAAACATCCATCACCATTTGAATCCAAACCATTATGCTACAAATATGCACACGAGTCCAAAAAACCCTAGTTTGTATTTTAAACCCCTATCCCATAAACCCTGGACTATAAACTAATTTGAATTACAATCCCTAGAAACCCTAGTTTGTATCCTAGAGCCTAGTTTGTGTTAAAAATCCTTAGAAATCTCCATCAACATTTGAATCCAAACCATTGTGCTACAAATATGCACAAGAGTCCAAAAAACCCTATCTTGTGCATTCATGTGCATCCATTTGAATCCACACCATTGTGCACCATTATGCACAAGAGTTTCATGATGCAACTATACATTCATGCCAAAAAATATTATTGTATTCATGTGCATCCATTTGAATCCACACCACTGTGCTACAAAGATGCACAAGAGTACAAAAAACCTTAGTCTATGCATTCATGTGCATCCACTTGACTCCACAACATTGTGCACAATTATGCACAAGAATCCAAAAAACATCATGATGCAACTATATATGCATGCCAAAAAATCTTCATATATTCATGTGCAATCATTTGAATCCAAACCATTATGCTAAAAATATGCAAAAGAGTCCAAAAAACCCTAGTTTGTGCATTCATGTGCATCCATAAGAATCCAAACCATTGTGCACATGTATGCACAAGAGTCTACAAAACTTCATGCTGCAACTATATATGCATGCCAAAAATATTCCTATACTCATGTGCATCCATTTGTACTTAAGCCATTGTGCTACATACATGTACACAAGTCCAAGAAACCCTAGTTTGTACTCTAAACCCCTATCCTAGAAATCCTAGCCTATAAACCCTAGAGTAAATACTTTTAACCCTTGTTTGTATCCTAAACATATATATTTGAATCTCAAACATCTATAGTTAAATCTTGAATGTCTCGAACATCTGTATTTGACGTCTACCTAGAATATATAACCTTGAATTAAATTATTTCTATTATTATTAAAAAACCTAAGGGCAATGGCAACATACAAGTTTGGTGTTCCTCAAACATTGAACATCAATTTTAGTATCCATTTGAACTCAATGGGATCTACTAAACTTGGAGATATTCAAAACAAAGAATATCATGATGCAACTATACATTCATGCCAAAAAATATTATTGTATTCATGTGCATCCATTTGAATCCACACCACTGTGCTACAAAGATGCACAAGAGTACAAAAAACCTTAGTCTATGCATTCATGTGCATCCACTTGACTCCACAACATTGTGCACAATTATGCACAAGAATCCAAAAAACATCATGATGCAACTATATATGCATGCCAAAAAATCTTCATATATTCATGTGCAATCATTTGAATCCAAACCATTATGCTAAAAATATGCAAAAGAGTCCAAAAAACCCTAGTTTGTGCATTCATGTGCATCCATAAGAATCCAAACCATTGTGCACATGTATGCACAAGAGTCTACAAAACTTCATGCTGCAACTATATATGCATGCCAAAAATATTCCTATACTCATGTGCATCCATTTGTACTTAAGCCATTGTGCTACATACATGTACACAAGTCCAAGAAACCCTAGTTTGTACTCTAAACCCCTATCCTAGAAATCCTAGCCTATAAACCCTAGAGTAAATACTTTTAACCCTTGTTTGTATCCTAAACATATATATTTGAATCTCAAACATCTATAGTTAAATCTTGAATGTCTCGAACATCTGTATTTGACGTCTACCTAGAATATATAACCTTGAATTAAATTATTTCTATTATTATTAAAAAACCTAAGGGCAATGGCAACATACAAGTTTGGTGTTCCTCAAACATTGAACATCAATTTTAGTATCCATTTGAACTCAATGGGATCTACTAAACTTGGAGATATTCAAAACACCAAGTTGTCCCTGAAAACATAGTTACCGGATTCGGTCCTAGGCCTAACCACACCCAAATCAGATTCTTCATAATCGGATTCTCGGATTCTTCATCAAATTCTTCCACCTCGTTTTGACTAATATAAATATGTTTACATAGGATAAATGTAGGATAATTAGGGTTAGGGTTCTGAATCCCCGATTCCTAATTTTGGGATGAGTGGCACACTCGTATCAGATTCTTTAGTCGATTTCGATCACACCCGCGGTTCGTTTAACCTTGCCGGAAAGCCTTTAGGGTGCGATTTGTAACGGGACATAGGATGGTGACCGTGGCTTGGATCGAGAAACTATCAAATCCATTGGATTTAGGACATCAGGATAGAGCTAGGGGTGCCCTTCTCCTCTGGGCCCATGGCCCATTGATCACCTTTTAGGTCGATTTTGGAAACTAGGGTTTTCTCATTAAGGGTCTATTCAATTTTTGCACATAGGGTTAAAATTTGAAAAATCCTTGACGAAGATCTTATGGACAAACATTGATAGTGAAAATCTTGGGACCGAATTTGACCCTTTAAGGCCTCAATATCATTCTCAAGTTTTTCAACAAACTCTCCTAAGAAACTGACCTTATATTTAGAAGAACACTTGCATGACTTCAAATATATGAGTAAAATTTTTGAGAAAGACTCTTCGATTTGGTCATCATCAAACATGTCAAAATATTCTTTAAAACCCTCAACAAAAACATGATTTTCCACATACCCCGTCATCTTGATTGATGAGGTAACTGGATCAACACTTCAAACTCTGAATCCTTCTGACAGTGGAGTCGCCATGAAAATTATGAAATCTAGATTCTTCTGGGTTGGAGTCTCCCAGTGAATGTTGCACAGCCTCTTGATGTCTAACTGTTGTCCACCATCACCAATCAACTCTAGTATTTGTCGTTTCTCCTGAGGAAAATTTCCACTTTCGCCTCCCCGAAAATGACTCCAAAATGTTAGCACTAAGAAATTTCCTTTGGCTGTGAAAGAAAACTCCCTAGGTAACCTCAAACCAATCTTTAGACTGAAAGCTAGCCTCTTTCAGTCAGAGAGGGTTCTCTCTGCAAGTCTACTACCCAATGTCACTACGATAGCGGCTTGACAATAAACCCAGTGGCCAGATTTGTGAAATAATGGTAAAGGTTTGTAGAATTGAAATGATGTGGTTGGAAAAGCAATGGAAATATACCATTGGGAAACATAGTCAAAATCATGAATTATTAAATATGTACAGAGCTTTGGCAATATAGTTTTTCATAGAGGCGAGATAGCTGCATTTTTACAGTCAAGTTCTTGATTTTTGGTGATAATAGAAGAAAATATGAACAATCCATTAATATGAGCATCAAATAAAGATGAATCCAATATTAACTTTAGAGGAAAAATTTAGTGAATACTTAAAAATGATGAACCGGAGCATATAAGTATGAATTCTAATTCATTATAACCTTTATTCAAGTATGAAAAGACAACACAATGGAAAAGATAACTAGATAACTATGCACAAGAGAAAGGGAAATACAAACTGTAAAACCACAACACCAGAATCTCTGCTTTCAAAAGGTCTTTGATTGGATCTACAATATTTTATTAAACTTGAAATAACTCGGTGCCAAAAATGGGTCTCCTCTAAACTGGAAGTCGAACCCTATTACATTAAAATCTCCAAATATATACTAATGCCTTTCAATAAAATTTTACAATAGTAAATAAGAAATATTCTTGTCATGAAATTAGAACAGGCTGTAAGGTGTCTCTAGTTCTTGGAGATGGTGGAGTTAAAATTCCTTTCAATATGGAAAATTGGAACTTCCATTTTCCACTTGCACTAGGAAGAGTAGGATGCTCTGTTATCTGGTTGCTACTTCATTTTTGTACTGTCATATTTTCTCTATAGATAGTGCATAGCTGAGCTAATCTTGTGGCTTACAAATATCAGTTTATAACTAACTTCCACCTCACTATTTGATAACCATTTCCTCTTCCAAGTGTGCTTTGATTACTCAAAAAATGTCATTTAGTTGATTGTTTGTTTCCTAAATATCTGGAATCAATGGCTTGCAAGCCAGGTTTTGACAGATATTTTACCTTAATAATTCTCTTGGGAAATCATTTTCCAACATTATCTTCAATCTTTCATCCTGGAAATTCTTTTCCATTTATGATCTTTAAATCTAGGTTGATATTTCTTTGTCTGTGGAGATAAGGATCGAGCTCCTATTTTGGAATGCTCAATGACTCTCTAAGAATCAAGACAAAAATTTGAGAACATGCAACGACCATTTTTATGATCTTCTTCTCGGTCTCCTAGAAATCTGGAAATATTTGATGAGGTTTCATTTGTTAATCAATTACTTTCAAACGTTGCCGAGTTGGATACCCTGTGCCAAGCACCATATTAGATTCATGCTTAAGTTGATAAATTCCTCTTAAAAATATATGCCTAGCTCTGGCAGTTGCTTCAACTTTTCGAATTGGAATAAGTATCGTTGTACAAGAGACACTCTGACCAAATATAGTCTTTTTATTGATACATTAATTGTGCCTTTCAACAATGCAATCGACAAAAAAAAAAAATTCATTGAATTCTTTCATATATGTAAGTTCTGCAACTGTTGGGGGTCATAATCATTGTGCGCAGATAAAACATCCTTCTCGTGTGAAATTCAATGTTATTTGTGCAAATAGCGATCCTCTTTCAAATGACAATATCGTATAAGAGAAGTGAATTCTATCTTGCAACTGGCACTCCATATTTACGACTTGCTCATCGAATGGAGAACTGACTTTGGCTACATCTTGCTTCAGCAGGATGGTATACATCTGTAGCATCCATTCTTAGAAAACCATTAGTAACATATTTTGGTAAACATCGCCATGAAATAATCATAACCATCACGGATTTATGCATTATCAAAATCAAACTGCAAGTTTTTTCTGCGCGTGAATTTGTTTTGTATCACCAATGAATTCAAATTCACAACATATGGCATTTGTTGCTATGTATTTCAAACACTTGACGACCCATTATGGTTTTGATGAGCTGAAATTCCTTTTAGCGCTTTAACACGACATTTAGAAAATAACGCTGACAGTTGGTATTTGAACACTGGGGCATAGGCATTTAGCACTGAAACTTAGGTGCTCAAGATCTCAACAGCTGGTTGCACGAGGATTTGAACATTTGTTTAGTGCTGCCCTTTTTAATATTTCTTTTCAGGATATAGCCCACTTTGATCCCTTGAAAGAAACTTTTAAAGTATATATATGCCAATATACTAGAGATATATCGATGACAAGAGAATGGTATTGTGCTTTCTCACTGGTGACTTGCGCTTGGCCTTTATTCCTTCCGGAATGGTAGTGGTGGAAGGTGGTTTCCCTTACCACCCTTTCGAATTCCAAAATGCTGTGGTATTGACGTGTGGATGGTGGTTTATAATTTTGCAACCACCAACCATTCCAGTTTTTGTGTGCATGTCCACGTTGTGAAATGGATTATGAGCCGTCGATCTCTCTCCTAACCCATCAACCGACCGATTGACGGTTCCTTTATATGATATCTCAGGATAACGGTGACATGGGATGTTTTAGTTTTGGAACTCTAAACCTTCTTTGAACACCTTCCTCACCAAGCTGACATGGGATGTTTTAGTTTTGGAACTCTAAACCTTCTTTGAACACCTTCCTCACCAAGCTAAGGTGATATCAAACAATTTCTAGATTAGCCATCTCCCAAAAATTTCAAAAATATTGTGCTAACACACCATATCTAAATATGAGGTACTGAACATCATCATATTAGTGATCATAGGCATGGCCATGGGCCTACAGTCCTCCATTTGAAATCTCTTTAGGATCTCAACTGCATAGTTACCCTAACCAATTAAAATATCCCCTAGTCTTTGCTAAACCTCCAATCCCAAGAATTAATACATCATTCCAATGTCCTTCATCTCGAAATCAACTGTCAAATATGCTTTGCACCTTGCACTGAGCTTCTCTACACCTGTAAGAGAAAAGTCATCCAAAAACAACACCAAAACAAGAAAATCATCGTCAACAAAGATGAAATATAAGTTGGGATTTTATTCATTTTTTCTCTGTAAGCATCCATCAATCCTAGAATACCACTCTCTCAATGTCTACTTGAGTTTGTACAAGAATTTATTAATATCACAAACATGGGACTCCTTCCCATTTACCTCAAATCCATGAGGTTTCTCTATGTGGGAATTGAGGAATGATTTCTTTACATTGATATTGTGTATCCTCCATCCCATAATGGAGACTAAATACATCATTGCTCTAATGGAAGTTTAGTTAGCATCTAGAAAAAATGTCCTATTGCGCCGAGAGGCGCTCTACAGCCCAATATGAGGGAGATCTTGTGAGTCGAGTGTTTGTTGATACTGTCGGCCATAAATAACATTTGTATGAGGGAGATCTCATGAGTCAAGTGTTTGTGGATATTGTCGGCCATAAATACAGTTTGTCTTTAACACAAAATAATACAAAGTAAACAAAAAAGAATAATACAAAGTAAAAAGTAATAAATATTATGTCGGCCATAAACAAAAAAAAAATAATACAAAGTAAAAAGTAAATATGAGACTTAAACTAGAGACTTTAGAGCTTAGGATTTGGTGATAAGTATTATGTAGGTCATAAACAAAAAAGAATAATACAAAGTAAAAAGTAAATATAAGACTTAAACTAAAGACTTTACTTTTTGCACCGAGTGAAATGAGGTGCTCTACATCCCAGTATGGGGGAGATGTCGTAACATGTGTGAGTGTGTCATGTAACGTTACTAAAAAAATAATTAAAAAAATTCATGTCGGCTCATAAAATAAAAAAAATTAAATTATGGAAAGTATTTTAAAAAAATCCATGTTTGTTCATTAAACAAAATATTATGAAAAGTAATTAAAAAATAGATGTTCGTTTATAAAATATAAATTTAAAACTTAAACCCGGATCTATCAATCAAGAGAGATCAAATTTCTTGGGTTTAAATTTTAAAAAAGAAATACACCTCAAGAAATTGGATCCCTCTCGGTGCTTGATAGATACGGATTTATGATGGATCTATGCTGGTCATAATCCACTCCCTCTTTTTGGGAGAACCCTCTCTCCACGAACCTAACTTTCTACTTTTGTATGTTTCCATTTATCACATGATTGATCTTGTAGATCCATCTAGAAGTTACCAATGATTCCCCTTCTAGTCTACTAGGCACAATGTCCAAACATCATTCTTCATTATGGAGGTGTACTCCACCATGGCATTCCTCCAAGCCTGCAGGTCAACTGCCTCCTGAAAACTGGAGGGCTCAGAATCCATGATGTTGTTCATCAATGCCATGTAGTTTGGAAACCTATTTAGACGTATTCTCTCTTTGAGGATCCTAGGAGCCTACATACTCCTGAGCATCCATCAATTCTTGTGTGAACTATTGAGTTATGTTGACAGAACTGGTAGGATTTGGTGGCTCCTCCTATGCATATGAAGGTTGTTTCCCTGAAATGGATGTCCTTGGTGACCATGGCTCAACCTTCATAGTTTCTTTCTCCTCATCCTCTATCATTGGAATAGACTCATGAGAGGTCATCGATGCAAAGTATTCCATGAACTTTACATCCATGCTTACAATTGTATTTCTCTCCCTTGGAAGATAGATGTTTTAATCCTTTGAATTCTCACTGTAGAAAAAAATTAAACCCTTCTCACTAGATGGATACAACTTGGTCTTGTTATCCACTACTATATGGATATAAATTGGACAACTAAATATGTTGAAACGAATGACCTCTAGCTTCATACTAGTTAATGAAGCCTCTGTTGTGATGTCCTCCAAAACCCTATGAAGACACTTGTTATAGATGTAGACTGTTGCATTGCATGCTAACGGCCATAGAAAAATTGACAAATCCTGGTCATGTATCATGGCCTCAACATCCCCTATGATGGATCGATTCTTCTGTTCTGCAACCCTATTTTGCTGTGTCTTATATATAGAAAAGTGAAATCCCTCTTGATTCATGCATCCTTGCAGAAATCATCAAAATCATTACAAGTATACTCACCCCCATTATAACAATCCCAAATTTCACTATATAAAAAAATATTTGGTAGCTTATAATCATCCTATCTCACTAAATTACGACATCATCACTTTATTCATTACATTCCACTCTTTTACTCACAATTATTTTGTTATATATAACTATGCAATGATACACCCAATCCATACATGTGACACGGGTTATACAGCTAGCTTCACGTATTATCAACAATTGTAACTATCACCAAGTCACAATGGTACTATGATGGATAATGATCTTATCCTTTTTTATTCATGTGAATTTAATTTTTATTATCTATATAGGCGATGGGTGAACATGGTGTAACCCTCCCATCCCCATTCTCCTCCTTATACAAGGTGAAAATACTCTTTCCACGGTCCTTTATAGGAAAACTATGTTCCTACTATCTAAAATGAGGGTCTTTAATACTTATCATGTTTTTCTTCATAGTTTAATATAATTTTGAACTTGTGAAGTGGTGGAAACATTGCTCCCTAGTCATGGTTGTTGTGCATGTTTTTAGTTGGTGTTCCTTGTGTGAGGACCTAAGCATGAAACTAAGGGGGGACCATGATAGACCCACAACCCCATAGCTTCTTGAATGTTATATTAATGAGGTTATTAAATAAATGAGTCTTGTCGAAATCATATGACATCACTGTAATCACCGGTGTATCCATGCAATTATTGTCATAGTGATTTATTTGGAGTGCCAATGAAAATGCAAATTTATCATGGGTAACTGCAAGGTACATGTGGCTTCACTATGGAACTCCTTTATGAAATGGAGTTCATATTTCTCCTTCCAATGTTCTGGGTGGGCGTGCGACCATCATAAGGTACCCAGACAGACGTAGGTTAGGAGTGACTAGCCCCTACCGGGGTTGTGTACATTTTCCAACTGTATCAATGAATTAACTAAGTCTTGCGATGCCCAAACAAAGGATTAAATGATTTCTTTCTTAGGGATCTCTCCCGATGACTTTAGCCTATGGAATCCCAACTATCCACATTCTTCGAGATCATTTTTTCACTCGGAATCTATTCTCTCCCTCCAATCTTTGCTTTGTGATTGTTCTTCCTTTTCTCTCTCGACTTTGTGATTGTTATTCTTTGTCGCTCTCGAATTTGTGCGAGTAGAATTATCTTTGCTACCTTGATCCTATTCCAATTTTGGGAAGAGGAGGTGGAATTCTCATGTCTTAATATTCATGTTTGGCTATTTGAGGGTGATGGTATTACAGTCGATCTCACAGGTAAATGGAACTTTTTCGGCCCATCTTTTTGTATCGACGATGAGTTGTTTGTGGCTTCTATTTGCTTGTTTGGTTGATGCATTCCTATTTATTTATGTAGATATCGTTTTCTTCTTTATACTAGTTGTTCATTTCATATCCTCATTTTAATGGTCGTTCCTTTTACATGTGAGTAACCCATCAGACAATACAACTGCATTGCTCGTTGGAGTATTTATACACAGGTATGTTTTCTTTTCAGTCTTCTTGGATTTGTCGCTTTCTCATATATAAGGTCTTCAACATTTATTTTTATTAAACGGTTGTGAAATAACTTCACTATTTATATGTTCTTTGGGTGATTGTTGGGCCTAGCATTTTGGTGAAGTACCATTTTTGACAAAGCAATTTTGTTGTGGACAAAGACGAAGTGGAAATGGTTCAGCGAAGAGGTCAACTCCGACGAAGAGATAATGAAAATAGGAAAAAAATCATATTGATTGAGTCAATGGTCGGAGTTGATTCAGTTAGTTAGAAATAGTCCACATTGTATTAATGAGTCGGTTAGTAAGTTAGTGGTATAGTGGGAGCAGGGAAAGCTAAGTGCACCCTATAAATATGTAATAAGAAGGAAATTTTGGGTGTTGTTAAGTTCCTTTTTGTTAGTAGTGCTATTCAAGATCCCATTGTCTTCCAAGTCTGTAATGAAGCATGATGTTGTACCTGTCAGAGGTATTTTGGGGAAGCTGAGTCACTGATTTGCAGGTTTTGCGTGCAGATCCATTGTAATTCATGAATAAATTTGTAAGTCTTACCTGAAGTTCTTATTAGGATGTGACTCACAATAAAAGACAAGCGCTTCTGTAAGTTTTTCCCAAATGAGATTCCACGTTAAACTTGGTGTGTTATGTGTTGTGATTTGATGTGTGATGTGACGTTGGTTTCTTTCCTATGATGAATACTTAATTGAATGCATCAACATTTATGATATGAATGTTAAATATACTCCAAGTAACATATGAGTTCCGTCGAAGTAAGATATGTGTCGAAGCTTTGTTTGTGTTGATGTTAGGAAGTAAGATATGTTGATGAAATTATTGCATATTGAGTATCCCCCTTCTATACTGTATGAATTCTGGTTCCTACAGTCCCTATAGACACCTCAGGTGAGACCTCATCTGCTCTGCCAGTGTTTTTGAAAGGGATTCACTCTCTTTTAGGTCGGTCTATGAGGATAGGTTTTTTGTTGGTGAAATTTTAAGTGTTGATCCCTAGTCGAAGTAAAAGTGCGCCAACAAATGGTTCTGTTTGGCCTGTTGGGCCTAGATTTTTGGTGAAGTACCATTTTTGAGAAAACATTTTTGGTGTGGACAAAGACAAAGTGGAAGAAGTTCAATGAAGAGGTAAATTCCGACGAAGATGCCAAGAAAACAGGAAAACGATCATATTGATCGAGTCAATGGTCGAAGTTGAGTCAATTAGTTAGAAGTGGTTTTCATTGTATTAATGATTCGGTTAGTAAGTTAGTGGGATAGTGGGAGCAGGGCAAGCTAAGTGTACCCTATAAATATGTAATAACAAGGAAATTGTGGGTGTTGTTAAGTTCCTTTTTGTTAGTAGTGGTAGTGGGGATACTATTGTCTTTTGAGTATGCAATCAAGCAAGATGATGTACCTGTCAGAGAAATTTTTTGGAAGTCGATTCGCTGATTTGCAGGTTGTGTGCGCATATCCATTGTAATTCATGAAGAAATCTGTAAGTCTTAGCTGAAGTGCTTATTAGGCTACGACTCACAATAAAAGACAAGCGCTTTTGTGGTTTTTCCCAGAATGGGTTTCCACGTTAAATTTGGTGTGTTATGTGTTATGATTTGATGTGTGATGTGATCTTGGTTTCTTTCCTCTGATGAATACTTATTTGAATGCATCAATGGTTATAATATGAATGCTAAATATAATTCAAGTTGTATGTATCTAGTGAAGCTATGGGTTCCGTCGAAGTAACATATGGGTTGAAGCTCTGTTTTTGTCGATGTTAGGAAGTAAGAGATGCTGATGAATTTATTGCATATCGAGTATTCCACTTCTATACTGCATGAAGTATAGTTTCTACAATCCTTATAGACACCTTAGATCAGACCTCATCTGCTTTGTAGGTGTTTCCAAAATGGATTCACTCCCTTTCGAGCCAGTGTCTAAGGATAGGTTGTTTGTTGGTGAAATGTTAAGTGTTGAACCCTAGTTGAAGTAAAAGTGAACCAACAAATGATTCCGTTGCTGGGACCAGAACTTTTAGGTGAAGGGGAATGTTGTGGCATCTGACTAATCCAGAGATCCAAGACTGGGTAGATCAATAGCTGAAGGAATTCGCAGAAGAACAGAATAGGCACCCTCGGTTGGACGACGAAGGTTGGTTAGACAAGTATATTTTTACTGACAATCATGAACCCTTCTTTGGCAAGTTTATGGTGATATTACATGAATGGTTAGTGTAATACCCCTATTTTGACCCTTAGAACATATTTGGATTTCAATGTAAATATTGTATGTATGCGATGTATGTTTTCCTAGCGTGGAGCTCAAGGCCAAGGACACACTAGTGGATGCTAGTTTTTTATGTAAAGGAAAGTAGTTTATACTATGTTATCCATGTGCTATGAAGCCATGGGACATTGTAAATTATGTAAATATTAACATTGCAATAAGAATACAAAGAAAAATAGCTATGTAGGAAACTAATGAGAAGGGTCCATGTGTATCCACTAGGGAGAGGTGAGGGGGTTGTGGGATTACACCATAGACTTCCAAATATCATCCTTAAAACACTTTGAACTTCCTTGCTTACATTGATTCTACTGTAAGGAGGTGGTTGAAGAAACCTGTTCATGAAATTGACGGAGTGTGGGCAAACCCCAATTTTTTGAATGGTAAGGTATTGGGTTTTGTTTTCCTTGTCCCACAAGACACTCTATCTCTTGGGAATTTGTATTACCTAATCCCCATTCCATTAGGAAGAAGAAACAAGAGTTCTCATGCATCACAGAGCGAGTAGTAAGGAATAAAGGAGAAAATTCGTGACTCTGTGTAAGTAACGAATGGCAAAGCCGAGAATGCACAAGAAACCCTGCGTGCGAAGTAGAATCGGTAAATTCCAGAGCGTGAGAAGCTTAGTAAACCTATGAGAAGACCTTTATCTAATAGCAGAAGAACCAAGTTTTGGGACAAAGCTTCGGCCACAACCCTAAGAAGATCCCAGCTAGGATAATTGAGAAGAAGGAAAGACAAAGGTTGGATCTACTTGATAAACACAGTGAAGGATAAAGTCTCTTGAAGGCAGCAGTTTGGACCTTTCTATGCCACCCTGAAGAGCACTGGAGGGAAGGGGCCCCGAGGGGATGTGGAACATAGAAGGGGGCCTTCCTTGTGTTGCGTGTGGTAGATATTCTGGTTTTCATGGCTACTGAATGGTTTGAGATTCCCGTAGATTTGTGGCTGAGCTCACTGGATTAGCATCATCCTCCATATTTTCCCTTGCATGCTTGATAAGCCCAACTGTATGTTGGATTAGCATTTGTGTGAATCCTTGACTGAGAAGAGAGCCTATTTATCCCTTCTTAGTGGATACACAACCCAACTTGGGGGTGGTTCTCAGCTGAAAGAGTATAGGATGGACAGAGACCTATGGTTGGGTGGAACGTTTCTCTCACTTAGCTTGTTTCTTGGACAACTTCAGTTTAAAGATAAGTGCTTCTTGTGGTGTTAAATGATTTTAATTCCCTATGTGATGTCTACTTGTTATATTCAAGTTATTTGAATGAATGATTACATGAAAATGATCAGTAGGAAGATTATGTATGAGCCTGAGTATGATGCAGATGCATGTTTGATTGTTTCACCATTTGCTTGAGCTTAATGTGCTATTAACCTTGCATGTTTTAGATGCATTGATTTAGATTTAGTTTAATTATATGTGTTTTGTTATGCATTGGATACACTATTAGATGGACTGCATGACATCACCTCATCTTGGGGAATAAATTACATAGCCCTTGCTGTGTTTCATGACCCTCTGTGGGTCAGGGGAAGGGAGAAGCCATGGTAGAGGGAAAGCAAAGCTCCTTGCAGAAGGGTAAAGAACCATTGGGGGAGTTTGAGCTATGCTTCAGTTGAAAAAATGACAAAGTCAGAGTCCTTAGATGTAGTAGGGGATTACACCAGTGCATAGATCTCTCTAAGAGGTTTCCAATGGTACCGGATCTGCCAAATTTGGCCTTAGGATGAAGAGGTTATCACCCTGTAAAGTTTGCAGAAGCAAAGGTAGGTGGTTCCGACTTTCGAGTTCTGCATGTGGATTGGGGGTTGCGGATGTCAGAGTACCAGTTTTCAGAATTGCGTGCTTAGACTTCCAACTTTCTGAATCTGCAAGGTGGATTGCGGATTGCAGAAGTCGGATGGGAAATTTCCACGGGGTTTGCGTGCTGGAATTATGACTTTCCTAATCCGCAAGGCGGGTTGAGGCTTGTGGAAGTCAGAAGGAAAAGATGCAGAAGATGACCAATATCTACTATGAAGTTTTGGATGCCCCGAATAGAAAGAGAGATATAAAGAGAAATATTGGGGGTTATGGGTTTAGAAAGAGAGAGAGATTTTGGAGGTTAGGGGTTTAGAGAGAGAGAGAGAAAGAGAGAGAGAGTATCGAATGTGATAGAGTGAGAGAGAGAGTATTGGTTGTGAAAGAGTGTGAATTATTGAAGGAAAAGATGCAAAAGATGACCAATATCTACTATGAAGTTTTGGATTCCCTGAAGAGAGAGAGAGAGAGAGAGAGGGAGAGAGAGAGAGAGAGATTGGGGGTTAGGGGTTGAGAGAGATAGAGAGAGTACATTGGATGTGAAAGAGTGTGAATCCTTGAAGGAAAATATGCAAAATATAACCAATATCTACTATGAAGTTTTGGATGCCCTGAAGAAAGAGAGAGAGAGAGAGAGAGAGAGAGAGAGAGAGAGAGATTTGGGGTTAGGGGCCTTTGAGAGAGACATAGAGAGAGATTGAGATTTGGGGTTAGGGGTTTTGAGATATATATATATATATATAGAGATATATATATATATATATATATATATATATATATATAGAGATATATATATATATATATATATATATATATATATATATAGAGAGAGAGAGAGAGAGAGCTTCAGGGTTAGGGGTTAAGAGAGAAAGAGAGAGTACATTGGATGTTAAAGAGTGTGAAGTCTTGAAGGAAAAGATGCAGAAACTGAACAATATCTATTATGAATTTTTGGATTCCTATTAGGGGTCAAGGGAGAGTGATATTGGGGTTTATAGGTTTAGAGTTAGAGAGAGGGAGAGTATTGGATGTGAAAGAGTGTGAAGTCTTGAAGAAAAATATGCATAAGCTAACCAATATCTACTATGAAGTTTTGGATGCCCCGAATATAGAGATATATAGAGAGAGAGATATTGGGGCTTAGGAGTTTAGAGAGAGAGAGAGAAAGAGAGAGATTCAGGGTTAGGGGTTGAGAGAGATAGAGAGAGTACATTGGATGTGAAAGAGTGTGAAGTCTTGAAGGTAAAGATACAAATGCTGACCAATATCTACTATGAAATTTTGGATGCCTCGAATATAAAGAGAGATATAGAGAGAGAGATTGGGGGTTAGGGGTTTAGAGAGAGAGATAGCGAAAGAGTGAGATTGAGGGTTACGGGTTGAGAGAGAAAGAAAGAGCACATCGGATTTGAAAGAGTCTGAAGTCTTGAAGGAAAATATGTAGAAGCTGAACACTATATAATATGAAGTTTTTGATGCTTGTTAGGGGTTGAGGGAGAGCATTATTGGGGTTTACAGGTTTAGAGTGAGAGAGAGGGAGAGTATTGGATGCAAACGAGTTTGAATTCCTTAAAGAAAAGATGTAGAATTTGGCCAATATCTACTATGAATTTTTGGATGCCCCGAATACAAAGAGAGAGAAATAAAGAGAGAGATTGCGAGTTAATCGTTTAGAGAGAGAGAGATTGGGGGTTAGGGGTTTAGAGAGAGAGACAGAGATTGCACATTAGGGGCTTAGAGAGAGAGGGAGAGAGAAAGAGAGATATTGGGTGCTAGGGGTTGAGAGAGAGAGAGAGTATTTGATGTGAAAGAGTGAGAAAGAGAGTATCAGATTCAAAAGAGTGTGAAGTCTTGAAGGAAAAGATGCAGAGGCTGACCAATATATACTATGAAGTTTAGGATTCCCCGAATACAAAGAGAGAGATTGGGGGTTAGGGGTTTAGAAAGAGAGAGAGAGATTGTGGGTTAGGGGTTAAGCGAAAGAGAGAGAGAGTATCGGATGTGAAAGAGTGTGTGTGAGAGAGAGAGAGAGTATTGGATGTGAAAGAGTGTGAAGTCTTGAAGGAAAAGATGCATAAGATGACCAATATCTACTATAAATTTTCGGATGCCCTGAATATAGAGAGAGTTAGGGGTTTAGAGAGAGAGATAAAGAGAGAGATTGGGGGTTAGAGATTGAGAGAGATAGAGAGAGTACATCAGATGTGAAAGAGTGTCTTGAAGGAAAAGATGTAGAAGCTAACCAATATCTACTATGAATTTTTGGATGCCTGTAAGTTGTTGAGGGAGAGTGATATTGGTGTTTACGGGTTTAGAGTAAGAGAGAGAGGGAGAGTATCAGATGCGAAAGAGTGTGAAGTCTTGAACGAAAAGATGCATAAGTTGACCAATATCTACTATGATGTTTTGGATGCCCTGAATACAAAGAGAGAGATTTGGGGTTAGGGGTTTAGAGAGAGAGAGATATTGGGGGTTAGGGGTTTAGAGAGAGAGAGAGAGAAAGAGAGAGATTTTTGGTTAGGGGTTGAGAGGAAGAGAGGGAGAGTATTAGATGTGAAAGACTCAGAGAGAGAGTATAGGATGTGAAAGAGTGTGAAGTCTTGAAGGAAAAGATGCAGAAGCTGACAAATATCTACTATGAAGTTTTGGATTCCCCGAAAAGAGAGAGAGAGATAGAGAGAGATCGGGAGTTAGGGTTTAGGGAGAGAGATCGGGGGTTAGGGGCTGAGAGATATAGAGAGAGTACATTGGATGTGAAAGAGTGTCAAGTCTTGAAGGAAAAGATGTAGAAGGTGACCAATATCAACTATGATGTTTTGGATTCCTGTCAGGGGTTGAGGGAGAGTGATATTAGGGTTTATGGGTTTAGAGTGAGAGAGAGGGAGAGTGATCCCTTGCGAAATAGTGTCAATTCTTGAGGGAAAAGATGCAGAAGTTGACCAATATCTACTATAAAGTTTTGGATGCTCCTAAGAGAGAGAGGGAGAGAGAGAGAGAGGGAGAGTATCAAGTGTGAAAGGGTCTTAGGGATTGGAGGTTACTGGTTTAGAGAGAGAAAAATAAAGAGAAATATTGGGGGTTAGGGATTTAGAGAGAGAGATATATTGGGGGTTACATATTTAGAGAGAGAGAGAGATTGGGGGTTAGGAGTTTAGAGTTAGAGAGAGGGTGTGAAGTATTGAGAGGGTTCAGAGACAAAGAGATTGTGGCTTAGGGGTTGAGCGAGAGAGAGAGGTTGTGGGTTAGGAACTTAGAGAGATCTAGAGAGAGGAAGATTGTGGGTTAGGGAGATAGCGAGAGAAAAATTATGAAAGAAAGAGAGGGTTATGGGTTCAGCGAGGTAGAGAGATTGGAGGTTAGGGATTTAGAGATATATATATATATATATAATGGGGGTTAGGGGTTTAGAGAGAGAGAGAGATGGAGATTGTGGCTCAGAGAGAGGGAGAGAGGGTTTGGATTCTATAGAGGGAGAGAGATAGAAAGAGAGAGATCGAGGGTTAGGGATATATATATATATATATATATATATATATAGAGAGAGAGAGAGAGTATCAGACATTAAAGAGTGTGGATTCTTGAAGGAAAATATGCATAAGGTGAACAATATCTACTATGAAGTTTTGGATGCCCCGAATAAAGAGAGAGATATTGTGGGTTAGGAATTGAGAGAGAGATATTATGGGTTAGGGGTTTTGATTGAGTGAGAGAGAGAGATTGGAAGAGAGACCATGAATGGGTGGCTAAGGATAGGGGTGAGTAAGGGCAGAGGCATATATATATATATATATATATATATATATATATATATATATATATATATATATACATAGAGAGAGAGAGGATGTAGTTAGTGGTGGGAGTAGGTGAGAGACCAATATGAAGAGAGAGAGTGGGTGGTTAAGGGTAGTGGGGGAGTAGGGGATAAGGGATATAGAGAGAGTGAGAGGGATGGAGACATGGTTAGTGGTAGCGGAGAGAGAGAGAAATAGAGAAGGGGGTGTGGGTATGAGGGTGAAGAGTGGGAGTTTGGGGATGGCATATAGAAAGAGATATTAGGGGTTGGGGCCATGGGGGGTTCACTTAGTGAACTTTTTACATAGCATGATCATTTGCATGATATTAAAGAATATCCCTAATTTCACTAAATATTGGAAAATGCCTCCTAAAATTGTATTGTTGAACCCCCCTCCCAATATGCCTTTCTAATTAAGAAAACCCCTAGTTTCACCATATATTTTAGGTATCCATTTTTATCAACCCATTTTTAATACCCCCTTTATATCAAATTATCAAGTTGTAACAAACAGGAGCCCTAACACATCTTAGTATAAGCAAATAGGATGTTAAAGAAAATAATAGTATAATGCTAATAATGATCCCACTAGAATTGCAGGGGTGATTAATCAATTTGTAGCGTTGGATAGTGGAAGACCCAACGAAATAGTACCGGGGAAGGAAAAATGCACAAAAGGCAACCCACAACCTGCCAATCTTCAAATTTTATATCATGTAAATACAAGTATAGCCATAGAGATCTCATGTTTTCTATAAGCTTAATAAATTAAACTCCATAAAAATACAAAATTGAAACCCTTTTTTGGATGAAATCTTACTTTCATATCAAAACAAACATCATTGATGTTTGAACCAAAATGAAAATAGAAAAATTCCTCTTGCTTTCCAATATCACCATATGATCATGTGCATAGCTTGGATTTGGGTCATTCACAAGATGTAATGAATTGCCTCCACTTCCTGTACATTTATTCTTGCAATCAAGGGAATTAACAACATTTAATTACCTTTTCTTGGGTTATATCTAGTTTTTCTTATATTTACATGAGAGGGGAAGATATCCATTATTAGGTTTCTAACATGCAACAGTTATAAAGATACACAGATGGTGAAACTTATATGATACCATTTCATGGTAACGATAACACATAGGGTATGTAAATAAGGATTTAGATTTTCACCTATGTTCATGTCAGTTCCAATACAATATTAAGACGAATGCATTGCATATAAGAATTGAAATTACAATTATTAATGTGCCAAATATAACTCAATCTAACAACTATTCCTAACTAGCAATGTGAAAATGTCAAGGAAGAATACAAAAAGTTGAAAGAAATAATTGATTAAGAATTATTGATCTAACTTTCCTTGGTTTTATTGAGGCAAGAAAGTTTGAATTCCCTTTTCTTGTTTGTTGTGGAGCAAGGTTTGATTGAATCTCAATACCCACCTAAACCCCAACCCAAAAAATGACTAGTTAGATATTTTGCTCAAATGCCTACAAAAAATACAATACAATTGTTCAACTCTGGAACTCGCAATTAGCCACATCTCTCACCTTAAAGATGAAAAAAAATAACATCAATTCAAACCAAGCCTAAATAATCTATTAAATGAGGATTGCTCAAGGTCATTAATCCAAAGAGACTTCCATTGATATTATCATTAGTACAATATTATCATATTTATGCAAAACTTAGGATCATAAGCAATATCAAATAAAAATTGAGTGTCCTTAAGTTCTAGGTGGGTATGAATGGAGCCCATGATTTGGAGGTATGAATCCATTCCACAATTTGGAGGTTATTCCTCATCCCACCCAAATAAAATAACCCTCAATATTTATATTACTATGTCAAATTAAAACCCCCCTTGACCCCTTAATATGGGGAAATATATTTTTGAGGTTTTTAAGAGTATTCAAACCCCCAATATGAATGGACATGATATGATATTTCCTCGCTACTGAATCCCCCATGGTTCGGGGTTTAGAGAGAGTGATAAAGAGAGAGAGAGATCGAGGGGTGATAGTTAGTGATAGGACTAAATGAGATGGGTCAAGGTTAGTGGTAGGGGGTTAGAGAAATAGATAAAGGAGGGTGTTAGGGCCTAGGGTAACAGGTTGATGGGGGGATTATGCTTTATGGTAAGGGGATAGATGGGGGGTTGAGAGAGAGAGGACGATGGGGTTATAAAGAGGAAGGGGGCATGGGATTATATTGAGAAAGGGAGATATAGCTAGAAGTATGGAGAAACAAATATATAACATTAACGCGCACACACTAATAGTGCATGTGCACTTTTAGTGGATGCACGCTAATAGATCGTGCATGCTAATAGTGCATGCACGCTATTAGTGCATGTGCGTTAATAGTGCGTGCGTGTTACTAACGCGTACACGATGAAAAGTTTAATTTTTTTTCTGTGCACTTGCCTTTTTCCATACCGTGTGTAATGACTTGGAAGGTGTGGTTCTAGGTTTGGATTGTCGAACCTTGTGCCTTGGACTGTATTATAACGAAACACATCATGTTCTGTAACTTCATGTTATTCAACATCGAATCTGTATATGCTCCACTTGTCCACTACTAATGAAACTGCACACACTTATAGAACTCTCTGTGGAGATTCCAAGTATCGATTTTTTGAATAAATTTGTTAGTATTTTCTATTTTTTATTCATTTTTGTTTGCGATCATGTCATATTTACATGAAACATAGGTCATGTATTTCACCTATAACTTTTGACTGACTCACCTATTCTGAAAACGAAAAATAACACTCACAAGTATACTTAAAGACCTATGAACTAAAAAAAATAAAAAATTGACTTTTTTAAGACCAAGATAGCAGGGCCTAACGTTCGAACTTGTATTTTTAGGGTTTTCATGACTTCTTTAATTTTTAAAAAATATAAAATTAGCTTGGAAAATTTTGGAAAAACAGCCTTGCACTAGATCCGCTTGTTATCTACAACCCTACATAATTTTTTTTATAAATTTAGATAGTTTACATACGAACCTGGGGCCTAAGCAAACATATGCATTATGTTTTTGAAAAAAATGAACATACCAATCTTAGAAGAATGCATACCAATCTTAGAAGAATGCCATTTTTTGGGAGTTATACCTATTTTCCATAAATAAAAGTTATATATTCCAGAAGGTGATTCGATTCTTTACTTTTTATCTTTTTACACCATGTTCTAAAATGTTGTGCAGGTATCTCGTGGTAATATTTCGTGCAGGGTTGAAATTTGACGTCCTACCTTGGTTTTAATTTTGATATTGCCCTTTCATTTGACTTTTAAATCTTAATTTTACCCATCATAATAATAGTTTTTTTTTTATGAAATAACATTTACAATAACTATGTAAAACATTGAATTCTCATATCTTGCCTCTTATAATACCAAAATAAAAAGTAAAAAATTATAATAAACAAAAAAACATAATAAAGATAATGATTAAACCAAGCACACACATAATGACAAATTTTTTTAATCCATGAAACCTTTAAATAGGCTTCTTCATAAGCAATACAATGAGCCACCAAATACCATGGATCATCAAATACCATGGGCCAAAAAACTATGACTAAGTCAAGTTTACCTAAAAAGGGGAGACAACTAGACCATGACAAAAATTAAAAAAAATTATATATATATATATATGTGTGTGTGTGTGGGCTTGGGATATAGATATTAATGAGTTGTAAAAATAAAAATGCACTTCAAAATGAGGGGCAAAATTAAAATTCACACTTCATTAATGACGTTTAATTTTATGAAGTGGCAATATTTTGATGTGTAAAATGACAAATGACCACTATTTACCCGTCAAATTTCAACCCCTTCGAGTTTAAAAAAAACTCAGAAACTCTCCTTCAAGCTCTTTATTATTAAATAATTATAATGAACTCATTGAATTCACCCTTTATTATTAAATAATTGAAATGAAATTGGGAACTCACACTCGAGCTCATGGTTGAACTCACTCTATACTATTAAATAATTGAAATGAACTCGTTGAAATCACTTTTTATTATTTGGTAAAATCCAAATTTTTACTTGTTTAAATTGTGTTTTTGAAACCATAAGTAAATTCACCACCCTCGAGTATCCCCATGGCACCCAATTTATGCAATTTCCATAGCTAATATTTGTGATTCTAATATTTTTTAAAGATTTCCAACAAAATGAGACAAAAAAATATGCTCAGAAAAAGTTGAAAACTTAGAATATTTAGACTACACCTTATTACATAATTGAAATGAACTCGGGAGTTGAAGACGTGTTAAACTCAATCTTTATTATTAAAAAATGAAATGAAAATTCAAATGAAGTTGTTGAACTCACTCTTTATTATTAAATAATTGAAATGAACTCTGAAGCTGAAATCACTCTTTATTATTAAATAATTGAAATAAACTCGTTGAAGTTACTCTTTATCATTAAATAAATGAAATGAACTGGAGAATTTGCACTTGAGTTTGGAGTTGAACTAACTCTTTATTATTAAATAATTGTAATAACTCACTCTTTTAACTTTAACTATTTAAAAAAAAATCGACCTTAGTTAAACTCACTCTTTAATTTATTTTTATTTTATTATTGTTTATTTGGAATTTTGAACAAAGACCATAAAATCAATCAATCTAGACCATACACTTGTCTTATACTCCTTCAATCTAGGAAAAACATAGATAGTAGTCCACCATAAATTCTAAGATAAATAGGCCTATAACCTTATGATAATTACAACAACTATAATTATTGAGAAATGCTTAAATTCTTAAAACTTTTTAAGCATAGAAATAAAATTCTAAAAAAATTAAGTGGCTTCTTTCATTTTTAAAGCATACACCAAATTTGACCTAATGTTAAGTAATTTTATAATTTTTTTTTTTAAATGTGTTAAAATATTTATCTAGATTATTAAGGAGTATATTTAATAAGTTAAAAGTATATTTGGTCACGTAAATTCCTGAGTTGAGGGTTTGGTGGTGTACTCGGAAGAACGTAGTATATTGTTAAAGAGTCTAATTTGACCTAACTTTAAGTAATTTTATAAATTTTGTTATTTTAAAATATGTTAAAATATTTGTCTACTATTAAGGAGGGGTATATTTAAAAAGTAAAAGGTATATTGTTGAAGAGTATGATACATATATATATATACTCAATTTTGCGGTGTTAAAATTTAAATTTGAAATTTAAATTTGATATTTTTTTAACAATGTCTTTGCACTATAAAAAATATTAATTTAGATGTTTCTGTAGATTCTGTATTTTGGATATTCTCCCATTATCATCACCTATTCCAGCAACATATTTTTGCTTAAATAACTTTAAAAAATCCAATGTTCACTTAAAAATCCAAATTTCAACCATCATAAAACGATTTCTGATTCATCGAGGGAATGAGAATCTCCCCTTCATATTTGATCTTTTGAGAGATTATTACGGGGAGTACAATTTAAAAAATTCGTCATTTCATATAACTCATATAAACAAGACTTCAAATAAAGTAAGTATTGACAACCAGAAAGAATGATAGAGCAGACGCAAAAAATAATCCTAGAAGGGGAAAGAGAGCTTAAATACCAAAGGTTGTAAAGTATAGAAACAGCTTCGTGTTCTCGAAATTCTCCAATAATAGGATCCTTTGAATAAAAATGGAACCCGGAATCAAAGAAAAAGACAGTCTTCAGCCTCTTTCCAAAGGTAGTCGCTTCAATCTCTGTGTGGAAATTTTATCGCATGCAATCGGGACAAAAGATTCAGCGGTTTTTCATATGCAAAAGATGCACTCTAACTTGTGATCATCCACAAACTACCCAAAATGTTTATTTTGCAGGCTTTCTAACCGAAAGCAATTGAAATATTAGGGTTTGATAGTGAAATAGTAACGTTTCAGCAAGCTAGGTTCAATTTGTAGGAGCAACGTTAAATGCACTGCATTGATTTAAAGTGTATATTGAAATCTGTTAACATATAATTTGATTATAAGTTAAACCGACGGGTAACCTCAAACTCATAATGGTATTGGTAGCAAAACATTCTACGACCACATACAATTTTTTTTATACGTCGAATCTGAGGTGACAGGTAACATCAAACTCATAATGGCAGCAAAGCATTCTACGCCAACAGAAAGACAGGGGCGGCCTGTTTGTGATTATACGGTAGAAAGGAAAAGAACTTTGGTAATTTATAGTGGGAACATAGTCAGGGTTTATAGATTATATAGATCAGGCTGACCACTTGTTCATGTTCATCAGACATCCACCACTGTGGCTATCACTTGAAAATAGAGTTGCAAACTCATGCCAACCCATACTGCAAGGACTATACAGCTTTCGACGGAAGTTTCAAAATTTAATAAGGTTTCGACGAAGGTTTTAAAATTTAATAAGGGAAGGAGTTTTAGGAAGATTTATTTATGTAAGGTTTATGATCAAGATTATGGTGATATGTTGGTGAGGATAGATAGGTTTCATTCTATTCAGTCAGGATAAATAGATTTCATTCTATTCACCCTAGTTCAATTCCGTTGAGACATCTTTAAACTTTAGATAAACAACTTAAAAAATTTATTGAACCTATTAACTTTCTTTCGTTTTCATCCATTCTAATGTGCTTAATGCTTGACTAAAGAAAAATAAAACAAATACTTAGCAGTTGCCATCCTAGTCGTCGCATTGTCCTTCCCGGAAGGATCTACTTTACAATGTGATTCTTTGACTGCCCTTTCCTACAAACCTTAGTGTGATCTCGGTGGATGTAGGACCCCACGACGTCTGTTAGTGTGCCAATCAACATCGCCAGGCGTGATAATAATGTGGGATCCCTGGATTTAGTGGCGGTGAATGACCCATATTGCCTTAATAAGATAAAGTGCGAGTCCACGGATGTAAAAGTGACCAGGGAATCTCCAATCAGAGTACAAGTAGTGGGGTTGAATATTTCAGAGATATGCATAGATTTAGTGGTTGTTGAGTGGCCTATCAAAAAGCAAGCGATCAGCTGTGAAGCGATTTGGCAGGATTTTTGCTGCTGTACTGTCCAGTGAATTACTTAAATTTCATCTGTGCATTGCAAAATCATAAGGATGATGTCAATCATGAGAGAAGGATTATTTTAGTGAGATAAATTATTATGACCATTGGGAAGAAAGATTTAGGGGAGGGATGTCAATAGTGGTGCAGTTTTTTAATCCATTGTGTGTAACTTAATTTTTCATGTTTCTAAGTATCTTTTTCCTCTAAATTTTTATCACATATACTTTGGTGTAGTCTCTATCTAATCATATTGATCTTTAGGTGTAAGGAATTCAAATTCCAAACAACAACATTATTGAATGTGTTGTTGCTTTGTTGCTTAGTGCATAATGCTTCAAGTACAACAGGGACATAACAAGAATCGCTACGTAGTGCATAATGCTTCCACTACATGGACATAACAAGAATCATATGTTGTACATGAACATAACAATAATCATATGACTGCATAGTCTCTATGTTTCCGAGAGATGATTACAAAAGGAAAAACAATAAACGATGTAGAATCTAGTTTCACCAATGGTATGAGTAATTCTATCCTACTAAACCAAGAGTCGCCTCGCTGCATTGTCCCCGGATGAAAACGAGAGGCAGAAACATAGTCCGATCTTGTATGGTACAGGAAGGAGCGGGAGAGATGGAGGGAACACTAGCAAAATGTGTTGGACGGGATAAAAGAGAATTAGTGGAACTTCCTACTTTCAATAGCGTCGAAATTGTTAAGACGTTATCCACTAGTTTGTACATTGATCACATCCTATAATATATAACATCGTCATAGCAATCTATTTTAAACATTTGAAATATTGTTAAATTGAAATAAATTAAAGTAATTTGATGCATTGAATACTTTTAAGAATTATAATTTCCCTGGTCATAAGTGCATTAATTAGTTAGTTGGTTAGTTTGACCAGGACACTTTGATGTTTCATAGTATTTTTTGTTTCATGGTATTTACCCATGGTTGTGGGTGTGATATAATCCTATATAAGCTTATGCTTAATAATGAGAAGGCAATAAATATGCACACTTGTGTTCCATCATTTTCTGTCTTATAAACTTTAACATGGTATCAGAGCGCATGGCCTGATCCATATGTGTTGTATTTGGGTAAGCCTTTTCAGATAGTGAAAATCACACACACAAGACATGTACACATCGATGTGGAGGCATGACGATCCTTCACAGCATTGGGCTGTATTTTTTTAAAAATTTTCTCTATAGATGATCGATGCACCCATTGTTTAGGAGAATCGAGCCATTGACACACCTATTGTTTATGGGAAGCGAGTCAATCGGTGCACCCGTTGTCTAGGAGAAGCGATCCATTGACGCACCCGTTGCTCAGGAGAACCGAGTCACAAAGCACCCTTTGCACAGAAGAAGCATGGCATCGATGCAACTGTTGTTCAGGAAAAACATGTTGATCACTTTTCACTTGGCCCAACGCACTGTGCTAGAAAGACAGAGTGCGACATTGTGTTAAAGGATCTGAATCCTTTATCAAATCTCCAAAACCAGTATTGAAGAGAAAGTGTTGTTGACGCTGAGCCAAAATATTGGACAACGTTCTAGCATTGTTCAGATCAGATTGAAGAAGATCGAGTCTTGCAGAGATCGATTCAAGAAGAAGCATGTGTACAAAAGGGAAGAGACGATCTAAAGTTTCCATCAAAGTTTCCAAGGATTTGAATTCTGAAGGACCGTTGATATCGAAGAAGAAACGAACAAAAAGATCGAATCTTGAAGATGGTGCTATAAGAGCTACTAGAAGAAATTGAAGAGGTAAGAAATCTGTTAACATCAATAGGATCATGGTAGACCTTTGATGGAACCAATTATGATCAATAGGCATTAAAAATAAGGAATTTGTTAAGGTCACAAGATTTGTGGCATTTTGTAGTTGAAGAGGATCATATTGATCTAGCAACATTTGAGAATTTAACAGAATTTCAGGAAGAAAGAAGACAAGTTGTTACCTTCAGTCTCATACAAATAGTATAGAATATTCCATTTTTCGTATCATTGTTGGAGATATATTGAATATGACTTTGGAAGCCACACAAAGTACCAGGAATCCCACAGTGTAGTTGAAGACAGTCAAGAAGAACATGTTTATGAGGAAGCCAATGATCATGTAATCTTAGCAAAGCTTGTTGATCCAACGTTGTTTGTTGATGATAGTGAAAACAAACATGTGAATGTAGCAGTCCCCAGTGACGTGAGTGATAGTCTCTCAGAGAAAGAGATAGTTGATAGCATCATAGAATCCACACCAGCAGATAGTCCATCACAAAACCATAAAACTAGAAGTTTGAAGGAGCTATATGAGCAGTGTGAAGAACCTGCAACAATTAATTAATGAAAATACACAACATAGCAGAAATAACAGAACTCAGAATTGCTTTTATTGATCGCAGGCCACTTCGAGGGGGCAACCTCCTTTAAGCAAGCTCAATACAAATAAATTCATGGTACCTTCATTGGTATCAACAAAAAATTATATACTAAGTTTATGCGCCAATACCATGTGTAAATACAAACCATGGGCCAATACAAACTATGGATCAACAATTACTACGGGACGACTTACAAAGCATATGCATCCAACAACAATAATACAAACTATGGATGAACAAATACTATGAGACGACTTACAAAGCATATGCGTCCAACAACAATATACTAACAAAGTAAATAGAAGGGTTGACATGGGTTCCTAACATCTCCTCTCCCTTAGAAAAAGCTTTGTCCTCAAAGCTTTAGATGTGGAAATTGATGCAGAATTTGAAGGAGTGGTTCCCCTGTAGAATCCTCGGGTTGCATTTCGGGCCACTCACGCCTTTTGAGTTTCAGGAGGATTGCTTGGAAGGTTGTAGATGAAGAAGAACCATATTAGCTGTGTGAAAAGTGCGCTCTGAACAGTGCTGATCAGCTTGTTGTTTCAGTCAAATTCTTGTTATGTGAAGATTGTCCTGTAGAATGAGAATAATTTGATCACGGTTTCAAAGAACTGAGTCAATTGCTTGAACTAGGGAGCTGCTGAGGGTGTATGGAAGAAGAACTGGCAGTTCCTATCCATAGACTGCTTCATATGGTGTCCTTTTAGACGTGGTATTGTACCACTGGAGCGCTTCGAGGAAATTCATAGAAATAGTTGTCCAAATCTACGTAGGGATGGGCAAGGGTTCGAGCAGTCCCGAAAGGAGTGTCGTTTCACCCTTGTTGACCTGGAAAGTATCACAGTCAACCACCATCTATTGAATTGTCATTTTCGATCCTGGCCAAAAGAAGTTACATTGTTCCTGGTTATACGTTTTGAGGAACCCAGAGTGCCCTGCCGATGAAGAAGCATGGAGTTCATAGAAGAGATAGCCATGTTGAATAGATTGCAACCAGTTTGGAACAAGTAGAGAAATAGCTGTAAGAGAAACTGGGTCATCAAATGTGCGAGAAGGAGCATCTGCCACCATATCGTCCTGACCCTTCTTGTAAGTGATTGTATAGTCATAACCCATGAATTGGATAACCCATTTCAGGTGTGCTGGGGAGGAGATTCGTTGTTCCAGGAAATTTTCCAGACGCTAGAGATAAGTCTTGATGCAAAAATAATTCCCTAATAGGGATGGATGCCACTTTGGTACTACATGCAAAATAGCCATCATTTCTTGTTGAGATGTAGATGCAGCTAAATGCTTACCGAAAATATCTCTTGAAGGTAACAAGCCCACTGGCACAACAAAGACACCTGCATATCTATCCAAGAAAGTAGTGGAGACCGTTGATGGGTGCATCTGAATGGAATGGAGCTGAGCAATAACACCATGTGAATTCTTCTTAAGGATATTTTCTAGGCTATGTGAACTGATGATGTGGAGAGACCCTGGTTGTAAGCCTGTAAATTTTTGTTGTGTCCCATTGACTGAAAACTGCATCCAAAGTTCAGCAAAATCCCATCAGATGGAGCCAAGTGTGCATAACCATTGAACTCCCAAAACCACATCACATCCGCCTAAGGACAAGGAAAACATGTCAGAGCGCAGGTTATAATCTTCCAGAGAGATACACACATTGTGACACTTTCCCTTGCAAGGTAAGGTTCCCCCATTGGCAACCATGACTTCAAAGTTGGAGCAAGGATGGACAAAACAATCAGCATGTTTGGTGATCCGGGGGTCAATGAAGTTATGAGTGCTACCAGAATCAATGAGTATTGTAAGAGGAAGCTGAACTTGAAGTAACCCTTGACCCGCATTGTTTGGGGCGTGGTGATGTCGGATAAAGCATGGAGAGATATCTCTAGTTGGTTGTCCTGAGATGGGGGGTCAATAAGTGGATCCTGAATGTCAACCTGATCATCCATTGTATCTGGAGCTTCTTCACCAATTTTAGAGGTAGGCGGAGAATCCATATCCAAGAGATAGAGCTTTTGCTGAACACAACTATGTCCCGGAATGAATTTCTCATCACAATTATAACAAAGCCATTTTTCTCTGCATGCCTACATCTCAGTTTCAGAAAAAGGCTTGCTAGGAGTTGGTCAAGGAGCTGGCGGGATGGGAGGTCGTTGAGAACCCATATTTCGGAAGGGGACAGAAGTGGGTTTAGAGCGCTGTTGGGCTGCAAGCTTGTCTTTTGCCAACTTAGCCAACTCCAAGGCTTCCATCATTGTGTTGGAACATAACATTTTATCCTCTGAGCGGATTTCATCCTTAAGACCACTGATGAAACAACTCCTGTAGAATTCATCAGACAATCCTTCTGTGTGATTGGCTAGTTTCTCAATTTTTTTCTGATACTCTCTCACAGTGCCAATTTGGTGAAGTTTAGTGAGGGATCCTTTGAAGTCATCAAAGCACTAGGACCAAATCGTTGCAAAAGGAGATGGCAAAAATATGGCCATTTTGGCTTTTCATGAGCCTTGATGTACCAACGGTACCATTGAAGAGCTTCCTGTTCCAAATGAAATGATGCAAGTGGAACTTTGGTGACATAAAAAGTATTATGCAGACTGAAATATGGTTCTACATGATAGATCCATCCAGTTAGATCAATACCATTGAAGTGAGGAAAATCAAGCTCGGACCACGGAAATTGCGGGAAGAAGAGAACCCATTGTCTGATGAAGACTCAGACTATCGTTTGTTGTTCATGGTTGAATGTTCAAGATGGAGGCCGACAAATTTTTCATCCAAATACTAGAGTTTGGTTTGGATGGCTACAAGTGCTTCCTCCATGGTTGTTGCTCTTGCGCGGGTGACAACCATATCCAGGAGTTTTTTTTTTTTTTTTGGGGGGGGGGGAATGGGTAGAATAACACAAACAAAATCTTATTTAGTAAAGGGAATTTGGATTTGGGAAAAACACTTGATGGGTAATTGGGGTTTGACTAGGTTTTGGATACTATCGAATGGACAGGGAAGCAGAAAGTGAGGATTTCAAAAGCGGGGTGAAAGAATGGGAAAATTTGTCAGAGAGGAACAAGCAGAAATAGGGAATGAACATGGTGGCAAAATTTGAAGGCGATTGGGTGAAAATTAAAGAAGTTATGACAAACCCTAAAAATAGACAAATGTGGGATTTCTGGCATTGGGAAGTGATATTTGGGATAGGGTCCTCAGGAATGAAAGATGCAGAATGGGATTACAAAGGTGCCAGGGAAGTTTCAAGGGAAAAGGAGTGAAAACAAGAGAGATATGGCGAAAAAACAGAATTTTATACTCCTTTTTTTTCCAGAATAGATCTGCTATGGAGCTGAAGGGATCATAAACAAATGGATCTGCAACGACGCGGAAGTGATCGACAACACATAGATCCGAAACGATGCCAAATGGATTGGAAATGGCTGGATCTGGAATGGCTTGCAGAATGAATCTGAAATGGCTTGGAATGGATCTGAAACGGCGGAGAAGTGATCGAAAATAGTTCAGCTGAAAATAGATATGGACCCCAGGTATGTTCGAATTTTGAACAGTTCAGGGGTTTCACTCAGCCACCAATGTTTTATGAAGGCTTGCGTATTGGGGCAATACCCCTCACTCCACAGTTCAGGTAAAACTGACAATCGTTTTGCCACAAACGACAACTCTTGGTTTACCTCACGGGTGGGAACTAGTCAATTAGGTAGGGGTCGTTGCCCTTTTCGCTGGCAGGTCCTCTCAATGGTCCAACTACTTTGGGGTTCCTGTGGTACTCCTCACAACGAGTTTTAGGACTTATGTCCAAGTACTTCCCACAGTTAAGCGGATAGGGGTTATTCCCAGATCCGAACTTGCAACAAATGCGAAAAAAAATTTGGCATAAATTCCACCCAACGAGCCCAAGAAAGTGCTCTGATACCAGATGTGAAGAGCCTGCAATAATTAATTGATGAAAATACACGAGATTGCAGAAATGACAGAACTCAGAATCACTTTTATTGATCGCATGCCACTTCGAGGGGGCAACCTCCTTTGAGCAAGCTCAATACAAATAACTTCATGGTACCTTCATTGGTCTCAACACAAACTTATATACTAAGTTTATGCGCCAATACCATGGGTCAATACCATGTCTCAATACAAACCATGGGCCAATACAAACTATGGATCAAAAATTAGTACAGGACGACTTACAAAGCATATGCGTCCAACAACAATAATACAAATTATGGATCAACAAATACTACGGGACGACTTACAAAGCATATGCGTCCAACAACAATATACTAACAAAGTAAATAGAAGGGTTGACATGGGTTCCTAACAAGCAGACTCCTATTATTGATGAGCAACTACAGTATGTTGTGTTTCCCTATCATCCCACAGTTTTTGAGGAAGCAGTAAAGGATGCACAGTGGGTTAATGAGAATGAAGAACACAAAGATGTGAATGCTCTCCAAGAAGAGATGAAAATCATTGAAATAAGAGAAGAGGAAGATGATGAACCCGAAGATGTGATTACTCTCCAAGAAGATTTGAAAAATATTCATGTCTTTAACAATTCTGACAAATTTTTTCAGTGTGCACGTAAATTGGATAACAACATAAAATATGTTGAAACAAAAGAAGAAAAAGATTTCCACTATGTTCCAGTACCAATGAAAAGCAATAAAACTATTTATTTTGTAGAAGCTAAAGAAGACGCTGAAGAACACCTATTTAGCATCAAGTTCAAGAAGACAAAGAAGAAGCAATCCAAGTACACACCAAGGAAGAAAGTAAAGATGAAGCTTTTGAATGAAATGTAAGCCTAGCTGAGACATAGACCAGCATGCCTCCTTTTGCATTGATAGTGCTGAGAATATTGTCCAAGTTGAGATTAAAGGGGTGTGTTAAGAATTGTAATCCCGCTGGTCATAAGTGCACTAATTAGTTAGTTGGTTAGTTTGACTAGGACAATTTGATGTCCCATAGTATTTTCTACTCCATGCTATTTACTTGTGGTTTTGGATGTGATGTAATCCTATATAAGCTTATGCTTAATAATCAGAAGGCAATGGATATGCCCACTTGTGTTCCATCATTTTTTGTCTTATAAACTTTAACAAATACAAAATCATGTATTGTATTAAAATATATCACTCCTAAAACTAAGTAAATTGCAATAATACATTATTAAAAATAAAACCTATTTTAAAAATTAATACATTTTTATCATTTAATGAATATTTTAACGGACCAAGCTCCATAAAACCCATTATATTGCTTAGCATAGAGAGGATGAAACTCTTACAACCCATATAACACAACAAATTGCTAAAACGAAATCCATCGAAACCCAAGGTGTTGAGGATTCAAGAAAGTATGGGTTATGAAAGTTTGAAAAACCACAACACTAGCAATGCAACATAATATGATATATTGGAATATGAACATTTTATTAGCCAAAGTCACAATAGAGAATTAACATTGTTGAGAAGTTATCCAAACCGAAAAACACCGTAACACACATATTGTGAAGTCAAATTAACATTATGTGGAAGTTATCCAAACCGAAAAACACCATAATACACATATTATTAAATCAAATTTAAAGGATAGACAAAGAAACCTATTCATCCAAATGTTTTAATTTGATTATGTAAGTAAACCAAAAAAAGTATATTTTTAAAAATATATATATTAATTTGGAAGATAGACTAATCATTAAAAACTTCATTACGAAATGGATTCAAAATTTTAAAATATTTTTTAATAATAAAATTAAGAAATGATATATCATTTTATAAATTTCAAAATGATTTATTTAGAAATAAAGGCAACGAATATAACATTTAAATTAAATTTCCCTTGGATATGGAAAATTTTGTTTAAATAAGGTAGACAAAGATTTCAATGGTTTACTTCACCTCCATGTTGGTTTGTGTTGAGTGGGAGCATTGAACATTGTCACTAAATATTTCACTCTAAGATAGTTCATTCCTTTCTCTTATTAGTATAAAACCATTCATGGTTACTCTAAGCTCACATAAATTTTGTGCAATTTGTATATCATTATTCTTAACCTTATTATTTTATGTAATTTTTTGCAATATCGTTATTCTTAACCTAATTATTTTATGTAATCCATTGAGAGTTAACATTGATTGAATTATAATTAGTTTACATTGAATGAACTTAATGATAATTAATTTATATGTAAATTAGTTTGTATGTAAATGATATATTATGTAAAGTTTAGAAAATAACATATATATGTATATAATTGATTAACTAAATGTTGATTTCTAACTTATTATTCTATGTAATCCATTGAGATTCAACATTGATTGAATTATAACTAGTTTACATTGAATGAATTGAATTATAATTAGTTTATGTGCAAATGATATATATTTTAAAGTTTAGAAAATAACATATATATGTATATAATTGATTAACTAAATGTTGATTTATAATTAATTTATATGCAAATAATATATTTGTAATGTTTAGAAAATAATATATGATGGTTAGTTAGCTTGAGCTATGAATCACAGTTTTATCAAGTTCCAACATGTTCATAAGCTAGTCAAGGAAATTATAAAACTGTAGTTTTTAAAAGAGAGAGTCTATCAGCTAGACTTAAGAAGCTTTTAACTATCTATAGAGCATGCGAGTGCTAGCTAAATACAACAATTTAAATTAATTAAAGCCCGTTTGAACAAAATCATTCATCTTCAAACAAAACCTAAACATCTTGTTTCCATTCTTCCATAGAAAAAACCAAAACCATTGGTAGCATATCAGAGCAAAAGAGTTAGGTGGGAGGTACTCTAGTGCTCTAGTTTCCAGCAAAGCACTAGGTTAAAATTTCTAAATTATTTTCTATACTGAGCTCATTCCGAGATGTTCTAGTGAATTTTAAATAAAATATTTGTTCAATTAATTTCTATGTGTCTCTTATTTTCCTAACTTATGTAAACAAGCTAGCATATAAATATGAATTTTCATGTGTACATGTGTCTACTATAACAACTTTACAAATTCTCATATGCGCTAGTCAATTTAGTAGTGAAAGCATGTATAGATTTAGGATTTAAATAATTAACTAATAGTAAAATACCTGGATCCGGCACGGATCCAGTAGGTTGTAGGTGGTCCTCTTTAGCTTCTCACATATATGTTAACTTATCCTCCTTAATACTTAGCAACTGACTGAATAATCCACCCTGCCGACTAGCCCTAGGAAATCAATAGACTTCCTAGCCCCCGAGCCCACAAACCGATATTTCCAATAACAACTTCCTTGTTTTCAATTCCCAACAAGGGTTTTCCCCTTCCTCTATGCAACAAGAGTTTTCCCCTTCCTCCTTGAGTGTTTCCATAAATTACCTTCCTCCCCCTTCAAGATTCCCCCCCCCCAAAAAATAAAATCCATCTTTCGAAGCCCCCCGACTACTCTCCCCAACCTATCCTATATATCCTTCCTCATGATTCCTTCAACCTTACTCCACCGCCTTCTCCCTATTTTCTCAAGACCCAAACTCATAAATCCCATACCATTATTCAAGAAACCTTAATATTTAATATGTTTATCAAATCTTGTTTTTTTCTCTCGAGTAGTTAAACAATATAATGATCATTAAATTAGTCTTGTCAAACTAATCCCTATTAAATGTTTTTAGGATAGAATAATACTTAATAAGCATGAGTTGTCAAAATGAAGATTTACATGTCTTGATTGCTTAAATATAATCAGATTCGACTAGACTTGTCTTAAATACTCCTACAATAATCATATTATATTATTCCATTTATACTTTACATTTAGAATTGTTTTAAAATCAATTAATGTTACACTATCCCAAAGAACAAGACTGAATCAATTCCGATGTTTTTAAATAATTAATTTAAATAGCTTAATGAACTTCTTACTTGACTATAGTTTAAAAATATCAATAACTATCATGATTTTAATAATAACAATACTTAATTATTAAAATAATAATAATAATAATAATAATAATAATTAAATAATAATAAACATTAATTATTTGTTTGTTTATTACCTAACATATTAATAACATAGCACTCTTACACTTATAGAAAAGTATTCTTAAGTGTATAATTAATCGTAATTAATAATTCATTAGTACAATTCTACTGTCAATTATGGAACGATGTTCTTGTTTATTTACGACAATTAATTTCAACTGACGACACTTACTAAATAATTTATTATAGTGCTCGCATACAATTTACGAAATACTAAATGACTTGTTCAACACATACCTTATGATCTTAACTTCCATTATCAATGTATAATAAACTTATTATTTCGCAACAACTTACACAATTATTTAAATCGATACACAATACTAGTGTATATATGTAAAGTCTACATGCATGGCCAGCGTATGCAGATATCACATATGTACTATAAGTAAGCACATCATGCCTATGCATATCTACTAATTAGAAATAACAATGCAGACATAATAATCATAGATATTAGAACATAATCACTTTATAGTTATGAGTTATCTAATGGTTTAAGCAATCAAGATTCAACATCATAATACTTATATTTACAGTAATCAATTAATGAATTATGTTCAGGGTAGGGACAACTGATACCACTACATATTGCGATAAAAATCCCAATTCCCAACAATACTAGCTAACAAATCCTCCCATCCTATCCTTCTTCTGCATCCTCCCTATCCTTCCTCTGCTAGTAGGGATGTGGTGTCGGCTTCACCGAACTCGCCACATATAGAAACTGAGAGTGGTAGCGTTGGCTAAACAACGGACCTAACCTCTCCTAGCAAGCATCTGACCGTCGTCATCACACATATAGGGGAGCATGACTCAGCACAGCCCTCCCACGACCTCAGGTATCATAAAACATATAACGGTGGGAAATGCCTCCATCCCTCTCAACATACTCGGTCTATACCCTGTCCAAATCATACTGTGTTGTTACGAGGATTATTGGTTTGTGTCATCGTATCATCCGGTTGGTTGCTAATATTTAATATTCATTGTTTACTTATTCCTTGTATCCTATCAGATATATAGATACCACATAGCCTGTGTGTCCTGCATATTAGTATTTTGCAGACATATATCTATAACAAATATTTCCATTTGTTCATTAGTTGGTCCATATTATCAACATCATTTCATTTCATCACACAAAACCATTAAATCGATCACATAATGGGTTGGTATCCACGTACCACATCATATATATATTGTATTTCATCAAGGACGACAATCTAAAGATACACTGTCATTATGAAAGAAAATAATCTCATGATAACTGCAACATAGTAATCGCATAAACGTAATAACATCACGAGAATTGTAACATTATAACATCATAATCATAGTATCAACATAAGCATAGTAACATTACAAACATAATAGAAACATATAATCATATCTAACATGTTGGAAGTATAGTTCACTTAGTTTAGCTGAGTCCAACAGATAATAAGCAAATAAAGTGCATGGTGTCTGACTAATAAACATGCCTAGTCAAAATACGGGGCATTACAGTTACCTTAGACTCATTGGCCACCTCGTCGTCTGAGTCCTCTATCACTTGAGGAGCTGCCGAGGTGCTTCTTGGAGCCGCACTGCGAATTTGGAAGGCCACTCCTTGTCGATGTGCCATGATATCAAATTTAGCATGCAATAGATGGACCTCCTTCCTCATTTTTGTCATCGGTTACAGCTTCTCCCTCAGATCTGCAATAACCCTATCTTTGTCTATAATCATGGATCCCATAAGAGGTTTCATGAACCAATAAAGGTGCAGGAAGCGACGATATAAAGCCATTCGAGACGTGGAGTCTACACTTTCCCCCCAAACCTTATGTAAATGCAATACGTAATGCAACTACATATGTTATCAATGTTACATGTTTTATTAGTCCCTACCTTGCAGCAAGGACTCTTGGAAAATTTTCTTCGAACGAATTTGATTATTCCTTGCACCAGTTTCAATACGTTTTAGCCTAATTTTTTAAGTGAATGTGTTCTTCTAGCCAATCAATAAGTTGGAGGCCTTATTTGGCCTCATATTGAGGCGCAATAAAGTTCCTCTCTAATGTTGATCGCAGTCTCTTGCATGTAGTATACCACCTTCCCTTTCCCTTGCCATGATGCCATGACCATGACCACCTTCCCTTGCCACAACCATTATATGTTGTACATTGTACTCATGCCTCCCATCGTGCATGCACCATTCGAGGGTTACCCATTCATTTTCATCGGCATACTGCAATCTATAAGAATCACAATAGGTAGATCCAAAGGCCCAACATCTAATTTCACCATGATCAAGCTCGAGCAAAGGATTATCATCTCCCTCAACAAGCTTGTAGTTTTCCATCTCCGTTCATTTGTGCCGTTGTTAGCACATGGATTTAATCTGTTAATGCAATCTGAAAATCAGGTTGATGCATGGATATTTGAACATGCATGGTAATCTTATCTCGGTTCCATGAGCACGGTGATGTGAGAATGCACCTAGGTTTCAGCACATGGATTCAATCTAGCTTTCAACAAGGCCTCCATAAGCAAAATTGGTGATGCTCAAGTTAGAAATTGTATATTAAGAAACACTAGTATTCATCACATAAGCAATTTTGAATGATAGTCATGTATTGTCTATGTTAGAAATCCAGTGAGTTTGTTGGCATGAAGGATATTTTTGGATAGATAAGAATCTCATAACGTAATTATGAAATTTTCATGAATGAAAGTATCTTTCATCATTTCTTAGTCTTCATAAGACAAAATTTTCCATTTCATGACTCATAGATTTTTGTGGCATGGTCTCTAATTATGCCTAGAAAATTTTATTGGAAGTTTCTTCCTCATCAATGCAATTTGCAGGTTTTCTCTCGATTCAAACTCAACACCATAGTAGCAATTACATTCTCAAGGAATCTATAAAATATACGATTTACAAAACTAAATTTATTGTGGGTGAAGTCCTTTCCAAATGAAGGAAATGTTAATTGGAAAATATAAGATCGTCTCATATCAATTTACTTGTTTTGGTTATCAATTGGTGAGTTCTTTACTATAGTGCGATATATTATGAATAAACGTGAGAATATAAACTACTTTCAACTTATCTTTCCTTCTTAATTTCTTTAAATATATATGCATTACTCTTGCTAATTGCCTCTACGATACATATTTCTAGTAGAAGGACATGGATCGCAAGGATTTGCGTTAGGCTCCTGGGCAGGTTGGCGACCACTCACACTGATTTGGTGTCTCCCTACATAACAAAAATAGTGACCCACATTGTCAAGAGGCTCAAGGACTCGAATTCAAGTGTCAGGGAGGCCTACCTAGCTACTATAGGTGTTCTGGAAAGGCAATGTATCAGAGGAGATAGTGGAAATGGGGCAAGATCTCTAGTTTCTATGTTCGTGAAGCCTTTGTTTGAAGCATTGGGAGAGAATAACACGAGTGTGCAGAGCGGATCTGCAATGTGCCTCTCAAAGCTTATCGAGAATGACAAAGACCCACCGATGGGAGATTTCAAGCGTCTTTGCCCGCGTCGGTATATAATTTGTTGGGTAACGCATTAATATTTTTCCTGTGTTTTTGTCATCTATAGCTTGAGCAACAAATCCGACAAGATGGTGGAACTGTATCCCTGACAAATTAAGCTTATTCATTATCAGTAGCACGAGCATCCATCTTCGTTAATTTTTTTTATTCAGGAAACTAGTTGTAATAATAATTAGAAATATATGTTTTTTTCAATAAACCAGTTCTAATCATTATTGGTAAATGGTGATTTTGAGGAATTACTCAAATTGAATAACTCACCTAATTGAACTAGCCTGTAACTTATACTTGGGCTATGTTGAAACTCAAAAGCAATGTTAGGAAAAAAAATTATAATTTATATTTATCTCTTAAATTTTTGTGTTTACAAACTTCATAAACTATGGTTGTTTTGGTCATAATGTCGTTTCTTTCTCCATGGCATCAGAAGGTTGTGTACGAAAACTGTATGTAAAATTTTTCAATGGCTAATTTAATTTCTGGTTTTAAAGCTTTCGATGAATGCAGCACCTGATATTCTGGTCGTTCAAACAACCGGCTTTGAATTTATTAGAGAGACATGTAAAGGATTTTTTAAGGAGTTAGATGCACATATAGGTTCAGCTGATGTTTAAATCTTAGTAATTGGAGGTAAATGCTTTCAGATAGGTGCTGAAATAATTATTTCTATCAGTCTTAAAAGATGTAGATTGAAGATGCTATCTATCATCACCGGGGATGGAAGTCATTAGAGGAAATTTGAGTTCTAAAATGGATTTTTTAAAGAAAATAATAAAATAATAGTTAAAATAATAAAATAATATTTATTAATTTTGGAGGAAGAAAGAAAAAACTACTTTTTTTTTTGTTTGTATTTTCAATATATCTCTTCGTCTTTTTATTCAAATTTAGAATGTGAGCACTCATTGGATGCAGAATTAACGAGTAGCCACACTGCATATTTTTGACCGACCTGCTTCCCCAAAACAAAAAATACCCATGTAAAACTCAAAGGGTAGTGAAGACATAATGCCTACTGAGGTTCCTGCAGAGTTGTAATAGCAACTAGCTATTAACGCCACCTTCTATTCAAAAATTGATAGGGAAATACGTGAAGCCTTATTTTCCTTCTTTTAACACTCGTGTACTGCCCCTATAGATATTTTTAAGGAGTTGGTAGTTAAAATCTAGAAAAAGGAAATGTAAGCAAGATTTTGTTTCCATAAATTTATAAATTTTGATTTGTATTCAAGTGGGTGGAAGAGAATCTTTCCTTCGAAATTTTGTCTATTACAAGAGAAAAGTTGAGATGATGAGTGTATGATAAAATGCCATGATTCACATAACTAGATTCACATAACTAGCAAAACAAGATAGATTTTAAAGCAGAAAAAGAAAGCAGCATGGAACACCCTAACGCAGACTCGGATCTAGAGTAAGAAATCATGTAAATGGGAAATATTTTTGTTGTCGTAATGGTTCAGTAATGGGATCGTATGTAGAAAAAAACCAAACTTGGAATTTAAAAGTCCTTGTTTCCAATGTCTTGTCAAGGGTGCTCACTTAAGTCTCTCGGAGGAAATTTTATCCCATCCACAGGGTACGAATGGTGTTTGAGATAGTATCTTTTTCTTGAATTGCTGTGATATCACTCATATTACATATATCTTGAACATCGACGAGATTCTCGTAAATACAACAGAATATATTTTCTTTTGGAGGGTCCTATAATTTTAACATTTTAGGGTTTGAGGATGAAATAAGCATCACAATCAATGTCTAAATATACCAAAAAGCCATGCTGTTGTTCACTTAAAAACAATTATGACAATAGCTACAGTGGTTGAACAGGAAGGTGGCCTGTTTGAGATGGAGAGGAGATCGTTATTTATGCCAAATTGTTGTTGTACACTAAAGCTTGTATATGTTGATAAAAATTTGAAACCAAGTTCTAATTATGGCCCGGGGAATTGAATCTAGTACGTCAACTCTGAAACCATGTAAAGTTTACCCTTACACCAAAACATATGTTAAGCATTTATACAAAAACCTACAGATGTAAAGTTTTAATTCTAAATTTAGAGAAAGAGGTTGAGAGAATACGTCAACAACCTAAAACAAACTCAGACCAATTCAATTGTAAGCATTATGTAATACCCCTAAAACCTTAATCAAAGTTAAATACTTTGTAATATTGTTTTAATTATTGTTGAATAATTATTTTGACCAAGTGTGGTCAAAGATATTTGTGAGAGGATTTTGAATAATAATAATTATTTAATAAATAAAAAAAGGAGAATCCAATCTGAAGTAGTTGTTGAAAGAGTGTTTGTCGGCCCACAAGGAGAAATGAGAAGTGTCCAAGAAGCCCAAGTAGTGAAAACAGATAATTAATATCTCAACAGGTGTAGGAGGCATCATCCCTATAATTCAGGTCAGAACTCTAGATGGAGGTGAGGCTCATGAGAGACCTAAGTCCTAGGCAAAGTTAAATATGCATTCCCATCAAACAACTAGTAGGCTTGGATGGAAGAGGGAAAATATCATTGTTGAGTAAAAGAGTGGAATTAAGTGTTGGTACAAAAATAGTTTCAACAGTGCTTGTCCTTGTGGTCCAACAAATAGGCTCGGGGGTTTCAAAGCAAGTAATCTTGGTTGTTCTGGAAGATTGGTTGGGAGGAATGGAGACCTTTAGATTGAATTCGGTCTGCACATTGTTGATAGGTTATTTATAAAATTATTTATGTTTAACATTTTAGTTTAGAACCTTTGATTTCTTACAGATTGACTAAATTGTTATTATTCATTGAATGATTGAATATTTTCATTAATAGATGTATCTTAGAATGTACTAACCTCATGATTTATGCTATCAAGTATATGTCTACAATGTTCCTATTTTGTTATGCATAGGTTAATTATGTTAAGCTTCTGGTATTATTATAGTGAAGTTAAATTTTAACTACTCATTTATTAATGGCTATTGTAAGTTTATGTAGAGTTGAGTTACACACATATAAACCTAGGGTTTATATAGTTTTAAAAGAGAGATGAATAAATGTATATTTATCAACCAAAGTATTAAATATTACTATTGTTCATAATAGATTATAAAAACATATAAATACAAATATTTTATACATTCGAGATAACAGAAGTAGAATCCATTTATACAGAGACAACATTTTACAAACCAAAGCTATTTTTACACAGAAACGTATGGTTCAAGATTTTTCTCAAACAAATCAATTCATTTCATAGGTAGACATCATAAATGACCAAACAAATAGATAAAACGAAAAACGAACATAGTTGAAACTAAAGCTTCGCAGAAGTCTTGTAATCCAAAGAGCTGAAAGGCTTCCAAGTTTATAAAGTCAGAGTACAAGAGCTGAAAGGCTTTCAAGTTTATAAAGTTACAGTACAAGATCCGAAAGGATTTAATTTACATGGATTATCCAATGTCGAAAGTTATGAGGGAAGTTGTATGGCTCACCCTCGTCTTATGTAAACCTGAAAACGCTTGGGAAAATGCGAAGCATTGCCCATGACGCTATCAATATTCATGCACAGAGCATGTAACTGGTGCTTTCACCATGGAAAATACAAGGGGAAAAAAACTACTTGTATTCGCAACTAAAGCCATCACGTCCATATAAGCATATGCAAAACAAACCAACAATAAGTGCGGTTAGGGTTATTATAAAGTAAGTTAATAATCTAGTTGCAATATTAAGTAAGAACTAACACTTATAGGATTAACGATGGAACCAGAATGTTGGACGAGTTTCGAACCCCAAACGCAGAGGCGTTTACGTTTGCCAACCTTGTAGAAGTATCGAATAGTTAAAACATTACTACATGGAAACCTAATAAAAGAATATATTAAACTGAGATGCAGGGGTAGTGGTTGACCTTTTGGAGTCGCAGTCGACCTTAAAGGCCATGAGCCAAACCTTGCATTATTATTATTATTTCCCTGTTTCATTTCGAAACCAGAGGACTTGAGAAAGTGCAAGCAATATTACTTTAAGCTTCCAAACCCCTGCGGGTTTGTAGGAACACCTACACAAAAACATGAGGGTCATTGTTAAAATAAAATGGATACACATTTATATTTAAAATCTTGCAAATAATATAAATATGAATTGAACTTACCAGTGGAGAGTTGAATTAAGGTGGGCGGACCCTTACCCTCTTAGCTGGGAAGCATTACAAATGCGAACCCACAGTATTAAGGTCAAACATAAGCCCTCTATGTACCCAAGTCTTCACGACATTATGGGCATACTTAACAATAACAAACAAACCCAAGAAACAGGAACGAAGAAACGTGAGAGTTCCATAAGGAGACTCATGGTGCCATTCCTTAATCGAGGAATCAAAACTGATAACTAAAAACAAAGAGTAGAGTTCCAAGTCACAGAGCCGAACTAAAAACAAAGTGTCAAATTCGAAGTCACAGAACCAAACTGATATAAATTACAGAGTAGAGCTCAGAATAAAAAATCTAAAATAAATACTGCAGGATCGAACTTAGAGTCGAAAGAACAAACTCAAACCAGAGGGAAAACCCTCGTGGATTTAAAGTTATTTTAAATTTAATGATCTACATACAAGTAACAACAACATTAAATGAGTTTAATGGATTAGTTCAAGTGGTTGAGATTGTAATAGAACCTCACAAATAGAAAGTAATAAAAATATATCGAAATAGAAAGTGCTCATCTTTTACAGTATGAATTCTTTTGTTTCCCTTACATCCCAGGTATATGTGAACACACTAAATGAGATATCAATGTAATGGAAAGTAAACTGATTAAAGGGATTAACAGTTTGGTTAGATGATATCGACCGATTTATATATACACTAAGCAACAATGTATTAAAAAATATTGCTGGTGGAATTTAGATTTTTAAATCTGAAGTAAATTTAAGTCTATATCCCAACAGCAACAGTGAAACATCATTATTGAATATTGGTTAACTTACAGAATGGACATAACAAGAATCATATGACTACAGTCTTTAGTTTCAGCAATACTCTATTCCGAGAGATGATTACAAAAGGGAAAACAATGTAGAATTTAGTTTCACCGAAGCTATAAGTAATTCTATCCTATTAAACCATGAATCGCCCTGCTGCATAGTCCCCGTCGGATGTTGTATGGTATCCGAAGGGGTGGGAGAGATGGAGGGGACACAAGCAGAGTGGGATGGGACAGTGATCACATCCTATAATATATAACATCGTCATAGCAATCAATTTTGAGCATTTGAATTATTATTAAATTTAAATAAATTAAGCAATTTGGTGCATTATTGAATACAAAATCACGTAGTTTATTAAAATATATGCTTATGAAACCTAGGTAATTTGGAATAATGCATTATTGAAAGTAAAATATGTTTAAAAAATTAAAACGTTTTTATCATTTAATAAATGTTTTGCTAAAGATAAAATTTACCATAATACCATCCCAATGAATAACGTACCAAGCTCCATAGAACCCATTATATTTTCAGCATAGGAGAATAAGACTCTTACAGCAATGCAAAACCCACAAACCTTGGTGTCTCTCATTTTCTAACCTATAATCTATCAAAACTCGAAGGTATTGAGGATTCAAGAAAGTCTGATTTATGAATGTTTGAAAACCCACAAGCAATGCAACATAAGATTTATGAATGTTTGAAAACCCACCAGCAATGCAACATAAATATCATTAAAACTGGTAGGTATTGAGGATTAAAGAAAGAATGGTTTATGAAAGTTTGAAAAAACATAAACAATGCAACATAAATATGATATACTAAATATGTTAATTATATTAGTCAACGTTACATTAGAAAATTAACATTATGAAAAAGTTATTTAAATAAAAAAATATTATAATATATACTATAATGGAAGTAAAAGTAAATTTAAATATTATATAAGAAAACAATTTAATATGTAGATAAAGTTAAAAGAGTGTGACTATAAATTTAGATATTAATTTAAATGATATAGTATTCTAAACATATTATGATAGTTTCAAAAAAATTATTAAAAAATGGATTCAAAATTTCAAATGTTTTTTAATAATATTAAGAAATGATATATCATTTTTGAAATTTCAAAAATAATTTATTTAAAAATAAAAACAATAAATAAAACATTTTATTTTCCTATCTTAAATAAGATGTAAATATTCATGTGATATTTTAAATAAGATATAAATATTTATATGAGAAATATATATTGTGGTCGCACCCATAGTTTTTCCATCTATATTTGTACCCCCCATGACTACATCGGAGCAAGTTGTCCAGCCAACTACTCCACTTACTAGCCCAGAAGCCTAGCCATGTCCATTGTCGGAGGTGTTCACGGTGAGAATCAAGTTAATTTATGAAAATGTTTTGATGCATTAACCAAAATTAATTTAAAAGCAATTATTATTTTTCTATGAAATGATTGTCGCAAATGTTGTAGGGTGGAATTGCTGAGAGGCTCAGCAGATCCAGGACACCTGCTTCTCGTCTCCCACTCGCATCAACGGTGAGTTATTTAAGATTTCAATTGTACATTCATTCTATAAATGTGGTAAATGTTACAAATGCTTGAAACTAATGGTATCTTTTGTCATTTGTTTCAAAGCGTGGAGAGACGGTCTACTCCTAGACGGAAGAAGACCCAAGATAGTAGTAGCTCCAAGAAGAGAAAGATGGATTTTGGAGATGCACCTGGGAGTGACTGGGATGGTCACAATGCTTGACACACCATGTTATCTACATTAGCCACGATGTGGCACCGTTGGGCACTAGTTTCTGTGTACTTTGTATCTACGGAACGGGTTTCCATGTATTTTGGATCTACGGCACGAGTTGTCGGATTTTGTATAGGGCACTAGTTTCCATGTATTTTGGATCCACGGCATGAGTTGTCGGATTTTGTATAGGGCACGAGTTGCCATCATATGTACATTGGGAACCATGTTCCATTATTTGCCTGAAAATTTATATATGTGTTCAATATTTGTTCCACTATGGTTTTATCTCATGGATTTATATATAGTTTTGTTCGAGTTTTGTTCTATATATGCGTAGAATGATTTGGATTCAAATGTATGTCATGGCGATTTTGGATGAAACCTAGAGCACCATTTTAGGGTTTGTATTGCAACGACAATGTTCAATTATTAAGGCCAATATTTCAAACAAGATTTAATTTTAACCCCAAATAAAAATGAAGGTGATTTTGGGAGGACCATTTTTTTATTCGGAGATCAAGTTCACTTGAATCCAACACAAGTTCTCTCACAACTTAGTTAATATTCTGACTACATAGTACTCTAGGAAACTCATCCAACTATAAAAAATCATAGCACTCTATTCCACTACCCTACTTTACACAATGAATATATTCTCTTTCTCTACTCAATAATACCTTAGGGATATTGTTCCCTTACAATGGTCTTTAGTATAGGTAAAAACAATCAAATCCAATAAATTATTTTAGGAAATAACTAGATAAAGAATACAACTTGTTTCCTAAGCAACCAATGAGAAACATTAACCAACAGTTGAAGAATTTATACATTTCCTAAGCTTTAATATGTTCATCTACAAGCCTTCTCTCTTTCCCCCAACATCTACGAATTCCTCTTTTATACTACTAATTTTGTCATTTTTCAAATTTGGTTAATGGGTAACAAATATAGAGAATACGACATGAGGAGCAGAGAGTATGAACATGAGAATTGGAGAATAATGGGATAATGATCCCCAATGAGGTAGGAGAATGAAGTACCCCTCACACTTCTACAAACTAATTTTACTTTTCCCAAGCTTGCATAACTACACAAGGTATACTTCCTCACCAACTTGCACATGAATTTATGATTTGATTCATAGGTAAAGGAAGTGGATGAACTTTATTGAAGGCACATGATGAAAAGGTGGGATTTCTTAGAATGAAACTTGGTAATGGATGATTAATTTCTCATAAGATCCCTCTATGTTTCTTCTCCAGTGGAATCACAACCCATCCCGTGGTCTTGGAAACCATCTGTGATTGCTATATATTAAATTCTAACATTAAGATTTTCATAGCTTGGAGTTCATCGTGGTAAGCCTACCACATCGTCCATACAAGTGTATTTACAACATCTACATGACTAGCCATTCATTAGTCAAGGATTGGCCCTGAGATGCATATTTACAACATTTACGCATGATGTCATTTATTTTAGCTTACATGGATCAAACCCATTTACGATATGTACACAATTTGATACAACACATTCCATGTGTCAAAAACAACGTATTACATGAATCTCCTCCCCTTTGGAATAACATTGGTTTCAATGCAGCTTGAGATCAAACTGAACTAGGTACACCTTTTTCATGGCATCCTCTATTTCCCACATAACATCATTGGGCCAAAATGATTCCAATTCACCTTTACCTATTCATTAAGAAAATTATTTTATTTTATTTTATTTTTAAATGGTGGAATCACATACAATCGATAACATAACTATTAACTCATTTTCATAGGTCACGGGATTACCCCATAAATAATTAGTAAAATTGATGTCTTGCATGAGAGAGACCATGAGTTGGTTGATAGGTGGAAATTCAAATATGGTATAAATCATCCGTCATCCACCATCAACCTAATGCACTTTGTCTCATTTTCACTATCACCATATCTATCCTCACATCCATTATTACCATCGTCATCATTGTGCTCATTGTCACCATTGTCTGTTAAGATCCTAGTGGGAGGCCTTCACTGATACCTTGGGGTTTTGGTGTAATGGTTCGTACCATTTGGTATCAGAGCCTCCACCTAGGTTCAAGTCACAGAACGAGTGGCAACGCCGGCATTGCGGTGTTCATTCGGGGCTCGTACGGCTCAAAGGGGACACAACTGTATGGGCGCACATCTAGCCCAGAGTCTGGACTGCGGAGCGTGGTGGGATGTTAAGATCCTAGTGGGAGGCCTTCACCAATACCTCGGGGTTTTGGTGTAACAGTTCGTATCATTTTCGCCATCATGCTCATTGGAGTCTAGGCCATTTAGCCTCTTTGTTTATTGTGAAGAGCCATCCACAAGAAACATCAGATTTTTAATGTCACCTCCCATTTCCAAACAGAACTATGCCACCATTGATGTGTATGGTAAGTGGAAGAGTCGGCAATAGACCAATAAGCATGACAAGTTTGTAATACTTATCTCTAAAATAACACTTGCAGCATTCATGATATTTTTTTCTTGATCATATAAGGATCTAGATTTTGATTTAAAAAATAATTTAATTTTAGATATTTAAAAAGAATTAAGTTTAATATTTTCAAAAAAAAAATAGTTGGTTTTATTAAAAATTTAAAATAAAAATATTTTTTTTTCAAGGGAAAAAAATACCATTTTCTTGCTATTATTGTGAATCAAAGAAAACGTGAAAGTTACATCAAGTCCAATCTAGCTTCAAAACCCCCCCAAAACTAGTTACAATCTCGGCCATACTGGTCAATACATTAGTACTGATAATAATAACTACATATAATCCGCATAAATTATATTAATAGCCAAACAACAAAAATTCTGGAGAAATACTAAGAAAAACCCTAGTTTCCGAAATGGACCTATAAGATGACACCTGGGCCATGGGACCGGAGGATAGGGGCACCCCTAGAACTATCTCGATGTCCTGAATCCAACGTAGTCGACGGTTTGTCGATCTGAGCCACGATCGTCATTCTATGGGTCGTTCCATCTAGCATCCAAAAGGCCTTTAGGGACACCCATTGGATACCTACCGAGGGCATATAATTCCAACCGTGCAACAAAACTGGGTTCTAGGAAGTCATGCAAGTGTGTCTAGGAAGTTTCTAGCTGGGAACGCTAGCCATAAGTTCTCGGTCATTGATTTTTCAAAGTTGACCCCGATGTTCAGAAATTGCACACTCCCTTACCAAGAAAAAACCTAGTTTCCAAAATGGACCTAGAAGATGACGCTTCGGCCATGGGACCGGGGGTTAGGGGCACCCCTAGCACTATCCCGATGTCTTGAATCCAACGTAGTCAATGGTTTGTCAATCCAAGCTACGATCATCATTCTATGGCATGTTCCCTCTAGCATCCAAAAGGCCTTCAGGGACACCCGTTGGATACCTACCGAGGCATAGAATTCCCACCGTGCATCAAAACTGGGTTCCGGGAAGTCATCCAAGTGTCTCTAGGAAGGTTCCAGCTGGGAACGCTAGCCATAAGTTCCCGGTCGTTGATTTTGCAAATTTGACCCCCATGTTCAAAAATTACACACTCCCTTACTCAGCAAAACCCTAGTTTCCGAAATGGACCTAGAAGATGACACCTGGGCCATGGGACCCGGGAAGAGAGGCACCCCTAAAACTATCCCGATGTCCTAAATTTAACGGAGTCAACGATTTGTTGTTCCGAGCCACGGTCGTCATTATATGGCTCGCTCCATCTCGCATCAAAAGGCCTTCACAGACACCATTTGGATACCTACCGGGACCATAGAATTCCAACCGTGCAACAAAACTGGGTTTCGGGAAGTCATGCATGTGTCTCTAGGAAGGTTCCAACTAGGAATTCTATCCATAAGTCCCCGGTCGATGATTTTGCAAAGTTGACCCCAATGTGCAAAAATTGCGCACTCCCTTACTGAGAAAAACCCTAGTTTCCAAAATGGACCTACAAGATGACACCTAGGCCATGGGAACGGAGGCGAGGGGCACCCCTAGCACTATCCCAATGTCCTGAATCTAGCGGAGTCAACGGTTTGTTGATCCGAGCCACGATCATCCTTCGATGGCTCGTTCTGTCTTGCATCCAAAAGGCCTTCAGGGACACCTGCTGGATACCTATCAGGGGCATAGAATTCCAACATTGCAACAAAATCGGGTTCCGGGGAGTCTTGCAAGTGTTTCTAGGAAGGTTCCAGCTGGGAATGCTAGCCATAAGTGCTTGGTTGACGATTTTGCAAATTTGACCCTAATGTGCAAAAATTGCACACTCCCTTAGTGAGCAAAACCCTAGTTTCAAAAATGGACCTACAAGATGACACATGGACAATGGGATCAGAGGAGAGGGGAACCCCTAGCACTATCTCGATGTCCTGAATCCAACGGAGTTGAGGGTTTTTCAATCCGATCCACGGTCGTCATTATATGGCTCGTTCTGTCTCGCATCCAAAAGGCCTTCAGGGACACCTGCTGGATACCTACTGGGGGCATAGAATTCCAACCATGCAACAAAACTGGGTTCTAGGGAGTCCTGCAAGTGTGTCTAGGAAGGTTCCAACTGGGAACGCTAGCCATAAGTGCTCGGTTGACGATTTTGCAAATTTGACTCTAATGTGCAAAAATTGCACACTCCCTTACTGAGCAAAACCCTAGTTTCCAAAATGGACCTACAAGATGACACCTAGGCCATGGGACCAGAGGAGAGGGGCACCCCTAGTACTATCCAGATGTCCTAAATCAAATCCAATGGATTTGACAGTTTGTTGATCCGAGCCACTGTCATCATTCTATGGTTCCTTCCGTCTCCAAACAAACCTCGTGTCACATGAGGCTAATCCTAGTTTCTCCTTTCAATATAAATTAAGAAAAAAATTAGTTATTGAAGAAGACCTCATAGTCCCAGGGTCAATGTGCTTCAGTACTTGACCCAATCATGCATAAGTGCATAGTCACTTACTAAGAAAAACCCTAGTTCTTTATATCCATGAGCAAGATGATCATTAGGAAATCGAACCACATGAGAGAGGTTCCCCTAGATAAAATGCATTGTTATGGACCCAACGGATTTTATGGGTCATCGATATGATCCACTATCATTATTTTATGGCAACTTGTAGGTCACCTTCTAAATCCTTTTACGGACACATGGGTGATTATGTCATTAGGAAATAAAAATTGAACCAGGCATCGGAATTGAGTTTCATAAGCTCCTGCATGTGTGTTTGGACATCCTCTACATGGACACACCAGGCACACTCCAAAGGTCAATGGGTTTCGATACTTCACCAAATCATGAAAAAAGTGTATAGTCACTTACATAGAAACACCCTAGTTCCTAAGATCAATCAAGCAAGAAAAGCATTGGGTGATGGACACATGGGAGAGAAGTTCCTCTTAATGGAATGCATTGTCATGGACTGAGCCACGGTTATCATTTTACGGCAAGTTGCAGGCTGTCAACTAAAGGATTTGAGGGACACTTGGTGAGTCTATCATTAGGGCATAAAAATTGAATTCTATAAGATCCTACATGTGTGCTTGGCCATTACCAACATGATAACACAACCCATAGTCCCAAGGTTGAGGGGTTAAGTACTTGACCCAATGATCCAAAATGTGCATAGTGAGTTATTGAGCAAAACCCTAGTTCCTAAGGTCAATGAACAAGATGAGCATAGGGTGATGGACCCATGGGATAGAGGTGCCCTTATATGGAATGCATTATCAAATACCTAATGGATTTGATGTTTTGTTGACCCAAATGACAATCATCAATTTATGGCGAGTTGCAGGTCACCTCCGAAATCCTTTCAAGGACACTTGGTGATTATGCCATTAGGTCATAACAACATATCTGGGCATCTAAATTGAATTCTATAAGATGGTTCATGTGTGTTTTTCCATGATTCGCATGGGAACACCACCCAAGGTCCCGATATTTAGGGTTTTTAGTACTTGATCCAATCATGGAAAAAGTGCATAGTCACTTATTGAGAGAAACCCTAGTTCATGAGATCAATAAAAAAGGAAAGCACTAGGTGATGGACCCATGGGAGAAAGGTTCCTGTAGATGGAATTCATTATCAAAGACCCAGTGGAGTCAATGGTTCATTGATACGAGCCACAATCATCATTTTATGGTGAGTTGCAGGTCACATCCTAAATCCTTTTAGGGACACTTGGTGATTTTGTCATTAGGGGATAAAAACTAAATCGAGCATGAAATTTGAGTTCCGTAAGATCCCACATGTGTTTTTTTCCTGACATGGAAACACCACCCACAGTCCCAAGGTTTATGGGTTTTAGTACTTGACCCAATCATGCAAAAAGCGCATATTCTCTTAGGGAGTTGTTAGGAGATTTCAAGGATGGGATACTATAAATCATGCTTAAAAAAACCATTGTGTACATTTCATAATTTTTTTTTAGTTTATTTATATGTTTGATCTAATATCATGTTCTAATAGTAGTAGTATGAGTACACCCAGTCTCAAATATGAGAGTAATTGAGAATCCCATGATAAAATTATGGTAAGAATGACATGAGATGCATGAGGTTCTTGAATTTTTGGAAGCTTGTCCACTATGTTTCTATTTTTCCTCGTAGTTTTTCACAATGTAGTGACAATTCCTAGATATAAATGGTGTTGCTATTGGTCTAGGTGGAGGAAAAAAAAAACACATACAACATCTCATTGAACTAAAGAACTAATGTATTGGTGTTATAATTGATGCAACCAAATTAGCATAATCATGGAAATGGTTTGACCACCTCAACTACTAAAATAATGTATTAGTCAAATATGGGGGCAGTGATAATTACATGTCAATGAACACTTATATTCCTCCATATGATTATAAATATACCTCTTTACACTAGTTATGGGATCAATAATGTATTCTTCTACTATGTTTTAAGATTAATATGGTATAGTAAATATTCTTGCACTATGGTGTCTTAATGTGTTTTTTTTCTTTCAACTCATAAATTCAAGACCACTACAATTGATCCATGTCTCAATTCATGATTATAAGAAAATATTAAACATGACATTTATGTTGCAAACAACTTTAACCTGGGTAATTTGGAATAATACATTATTGAAAATAAAATATATTTAAAAACTTAAAATATTTTTGTCATTTAATAAATGTTTTGCTAAAGATAAAAAAATACCATAATACCATCCCAATTAATAACGTACCAAGCTCCATAGAACCCATTATATTTTCAGCATAGGAGAATAAAACTCTTACAGCAATGCAAAACCCACAAACGTTGGTGTTTCTCATTTTCTAAACTATTATCTATCAAAACTCGAAGGTATTGAGGATTCAAGAAAGTCTGATTTATGAATGTTTGAAAACCCACGAGCAATGCAACATAAATATCATTAAAACTGGTAGGTATTGAGGATTAAAGAAAGAATGGTTTATGAAAGTTTGAAAAAACATAAACAATGCAACATAAATATGATATACTAAAATATGTTAATTATATTAGTCAAAGTTACATTAGAAAATTAACATTATGAAAAAGTTATTTAAATAAAAACAACATTATAATATATACTATAATGGAAGTAAAAATAAATTTAAATATTAGATAAGAAAACAATTTATTATGTAAATAAAGATAAAAGAGTATGACTATAAATTTAGATATTAATTTAAATGATATAGTATTCTAAACATATAATAATAGTTTCAAAAAATTTATTAAAAAATGGATTCAAATTTTCAAATATTTTTTAATAATATTAAGTTATGATATATAATTTTTGAAATTTCAAAAATAATTTATTTAAAAATAATAAATAACAAATAAAACATTTTATTTTTCTATTTTAAATAAGATGTAAATATTCATGTGATATTTTAAATAAGATAGAAATATTTTTGCGAGAAATATATATTATGGAAAATTTTATAAAGTATTTTGGTCAAGATACATATTCTTTAGTTCTTTATGTTGTAGTAATTACATTAAACATTATAACACAAAATTTCATTATTTTACGCTAACTTCATCCATCCAATGTTTGTTTGTTTTCTTATCGTTCAACATCGGTTACCAAAGATTTCACTTTAAACTAGTTCACTCATTTCTTATATTAGTTTAAAACCATTCATGCTTATGATAAGCCTCACATAAATTTTATGCAAATAGCATATCTCTATTTATAGCCCTAGGCTTACTTATTATTCCATGTATTCTTCATTTCTCATATTAGTATAAATCCATTCATGCTTATTATAAGGCTCACATAAATTTTATGCAAATAGCATATCGTTGTTTCTAGGAATAGCATATCGCTATTCCTTATTGTTCCATGTATTCCATTGAGAGTTAACATTGATTGAATTTTAATTAGTTTATATGTAAATGGTATATTAGGCTAAAGTTTATATATATATATAATATAGAGTAATTACATGTTAACTTTTAATTAATTTATAATGATATGATGGGTTAATTTGTTAATTAATATATAATTAATGAAGGGCAAGCACACAAAGTTGCTTCCCAAAAGCGTTGTAACAAGATCGTGCTAGCGGGGAAAAAACAAACCCACGCACACATCTAAGGTAGCGCACATGCGCCATTAGGTTCGGTACCGAACCGGGGCACGTGCGTGTTCCTAGTGTGTGTGCGAACAAATACGCGCACATGCCCCTATTAAGGTATTAAAAAAAACAAACCCAATTTCTTTTCATTGTTTACATTCCGATAGAACGCGAATCAACCACCGCGTGCACTGAGCTACAGCCAACCAAGTGCACCATTTCCACTCAAAAACCATCTTCATCCATCCACTAATTGCATTGGATAGGAATGCCATTGTTCTTTTCATTTTATTCATTGTTTTTGTCATTTTATTCATTTTTGTTTGTTTATTAAATTTGTAATAATCCCCAAATTATTAAAATAATAGAGAATTTTTCAATTGCAGATTGTAAACCCACAAAATGAATGAAAAAAATGTTAACATGGAGTCCGATGGAACCAATGAAAACCCTCAAAAAATCCAAATGCCCAAGAAAATCAAAACCCCCACCAAAATTTTGACCAAGATGACTTGAACCATTCTGTAAATGAGATGAGAGTGCACACTCGAGAACTAAGAAACACAGGGAAACCATCTCGAGTGTCCCTTGCCACCTCAATTGACTCCATCGTCCATGCACATTGCCAATTGACTGACATGATTGAATATAGAGCTAGGATGCGGGAGTATTATTCCACGAGCATTTCCAAGGAGGAAATAAAATATTTGAATATTACAAAGGCCCAATTATACAGTATGTTCACTGATCCAAGAACACAACAACCATTGGACATTAAAAAGCCACGTGTTTGCATGGATTGGTGTCATTTCCAACCATGGAGGGACAATTGGATGCAAAGGTGGTTCATGGTTTATGATAAACCTCCCTACAATAATAGGGAGGTTCCACAGTACTTCCTTCGGCAACTGTGGGCCGAGTTTTCCCTCGGTTTACATGTCAACTATTTTGACATAACTGAGTTCCAGGGTGTTGGGCGTGGCTCTGCCCAAGATCGACCTGCTGCTAGGAGGAACCCACTCAGAGGGCCACCAACTCCTAAGCGCGAGCCCAACTCTTTTCCCCAGTTTCCTCAGTTACCCCACAAACTTGATCAAATCGAGGACGCGATCAGGAGTGCTGCACGTGGAAATCTTAGACACACTACCTTTGTAGCAGCAACTACAGTGGAGAGACAAGCTGACCCTAATAGAGATGCAGGTGCAGGGCCTTCCCGACAGAGTTGGGATAGACCTGTGACCGATGGTAGCCATGTTGGGCCTTCTAGTTCCACGGGGACAATGCAACATCTTTGTCCCCATTGCGGGCACACTTGCCCTGGCCTGATCAAGGGTTGCTATATGGAGCAGGTTAGCACTTTTTTTAATGTGTTTTCAGTAATCACTTGATCATTTGTAAAGTAATTTTAAAGTATTTTTGCTTGGCATAAACTATTATTTCAATGTACATCTATATACAGCTGAGGCACCATCATGGGAGAACGCAGCATCTCCCAACTTAGATGCAGCATTGGTAGCTGCAACTGAGATTGCAACACCTCACACAAAGGTATTTTCAGTACCCCACACAATATTGTTATTACTTATGGAATTTCTATTTTTATGTATTTATATTTATGACATACATGATGATAGTTCGTACAATATTTTTTAATATTTTGATTGACTGAATAATTATTGGTTTAATATGTTTATAACGTTTATGCATTTTGGTGTCCACAGATATGCGCATAGTACGATGACTAGCCATCTTTGCCATGGGTCGGCAGATCACCAGATACACAGGTACAATGTGTAGTTAAAAGCACGCTTTTAATTTGAAATGTTACGACATACTATGGTTTAATTTTTATTTTATTTACCAAACTATGATATTATAAATTTGTATGCAGGGGCCGCCAACAACTACAGACCTCTTTAGTCCCATGTTTCCACCCTCTCCCATGAGTCGCCCCCCCTTTCCTCCATCCAAACCCCTCCCTCCGTCCACCCCCTCCCATCCATCCACCCTCCCCTCTCCGTCCATACTCCCCCCTCCATCCATCCTCCCCCATTCGTCCACGCCCCCCATCTATACATCCTCCCCCATTCATCCACGCCCCCCCTGTTTATCCATCCTCCATCATTCATCCACACCCCCCCTTCCATCCAGTTTCTCCCCTTTGTCCACAACCGCCCTTATATCCATCCTCCTCCCTCTATCTAGGACCGACCTCCCATTCACCATACCAACATCCCCCGTAGCCCTTTTGGGTCAATACCCCCTATAGTACAGTCAGTAGGGATTTATTGTCCACAATGTCCTGGTCCACCACATACCACCATGTCTTTTTCCACCACATCATCTCTAGTTCCTGCCATTATTGTGGAAACTACTATTCCATCATCTGCCCATGTGTCTACTATGGTCGCACCCATAGTTCTTCCATCTACATTTGTGCTCGCCCCCATGACTGCATCGGAGTAGGTTGTCCATCCAACTGCTCCACCTACTGGCCTAGAAGCCTAGCCATGTCCATTATCAGAGGTGTTCATGGTGAGAATCAAGTTAATTTATGAAAATGTTTTGATGCATTAACCAAAATTAATTTAAAAGCAATTATTATTTTTCAATGAAATGATTGTCGTAAATGTTGTAGGGTGGAATTGCTGAGAGGCTCAGCAAATCCAGGACACCTGCTTCTTGTCTCCCACTCGCATCAGCAGTGAGTTATTTAAGATTTCAATTGTACATTCATTCTATAACTGTGGTAAATGTTACAAATGCTTGAAACTAATGGTATCTTTTATCATTTGTTTCAAAGCGTGGAGAGATGGTCTACTCCTAGATGGAAGAAGACCCAAGATAATAGTGGATCCACGAAGAGAAAGATGGATTTTGGAGATGCACCTGGGAGTGACCGGGGTGGTCACAATGCTTGACATGCCATGTTATCTACATCATCCACGATGTGGCACCTTTGGGCACCAGTTTCTGTGTACTTTGGATCTACGACACGAGTTGTCATATTTTGTATAGGGCACGAGTTGCCATCGTATGTACATTGGGAACCATGTTCCACTATTTTCCTGAAAATTTATATATTTGTTCGATTTTTGTTCCACTATGTTTTTATCTCATGGATTTATATATAGTTTTGTTCGAGTTTTGTTCTATATATGCGTAGAATGATTTGGATTCAAATGTATGTCATGGTGATTTTGGATGAAACCTAGAGCGCCATTAATTTAGGGTTGTTATTGCAACGACAACAATTATTAAGGCCAATATTTCAAACAAGATGTAATTTGAACCCGGAATAAAAATGAAGGTGATTTTGGGAGGACCATTTTTTTATTCAGAGATCAAGTTCACTTGAATCCAAGACAATTTCTCTCACAACTAAGTTAATATTTTGACTACATAGTACTCTAGGCAACTCATCCAACCATAAAAAATCATATCACTCTCTTCCACTATCCTACTTAACACAATGAATATATGCTCATTCTCTACTCAATAATCCCTTAGGGATATTGTTCCCTTACAATGGTCTTTATTATAGGTAGAAACAATCAAATCCAATAAATTATTTTAGGAAATAACTAGATAAAGAATACAACTTGTTTCCTAAGAAACCAATGAGAAACATTAACCAACATGTGACGAATTTCTACATTTCCTAAGCTTTAACATGTTCATCTACAACCCCTCTCTCTCCCCCCCAACATCTATAAATTCCTCTTTTATACTACTAATTCTGTCATTTTCAAATTTGGTTAATAGGTAACAAACATAGAGAATACAAGATGAGGAGCAGAGGGTATGGGCTAGTGCAAGGTAATGATACCCAATTATGACATGTTAGTTGCAATGACATTCTGGAAAAACAGAAATATTATCATTAAAATCAATTATTAGAAGTACCTACACAAATTTTTCCGATTAGGTGTAAAAAGATGAAACATATAAAAATGGATGACCTTCCAGAATATATAATTTTTATTTATGGAAAAGTGGTATAACCACCCCAAAATGTCAATATTCGAAGATTGGTATGTTATTTTTTTACTAAAACATAATGCACATGTTTTTTTTGATCCGCCTGTTTGCTATGTAAATTTTCAATTTACGAGAAAAAAAATATGTAGAGGCGTAGGCAACAGAAAAATCTTGTGCAGGGCTATTTTTCCAAAATTTTAAAAGTCAATTTTATATTTTTTTTAAATTACCGAAGTCAGTGAAGCCCTAAAACGACATTGTCAAGTTTTAATCCACCATATTATGGTCTAAAAAAATCAAAATGCATATTTTTTTAGGGTTGTAGGTATTTCCGTGCTCTTACATGGGTTCTTTTCCATTTTCGAAATAGGTAAGCCAATCAAAAGTTATAGGCCAAATAAGCGACCTATGTTTTTTACGAATTTGACATGAGTGCAGTTTAAAATGAATTAAAAATAGAGAACAACAGCAGATCTATTAAAAAATTATATATTTGGAATCTGCACACAAAGCTCGACAAGTGTGTGCAATTTCATCTGCAGTGGACTCGTGGAGCTTATGCAGAACTAGCTGTGAAAAACAGGAAGTTGCAGCATTTGATGTTTTCTGCTATAAATCAGGGATAAATCAAACCGAGCCTAAAGGAACAATTCGAAGCTAATTCCAAGCCTTCAAGGGCGCCAAAAACAATTTGAATTCAAACACACGTATGTGCA